>JABJVR010049265.1:0-22336 GCA_025773905.1 Chitala chitala | reverse complement strand
CTCACGCTGCTCCCTCGCCGGTCGCGCGCCCCCTGCCCGGTCGCGGGCGCCGCCGGCCCGCGCGCCGGCGCCGGGCGGGCCCCGCCCCCCCCCCCCCCCCCGCGAGGATTTGGATGTAATGCTTTATGTTGACACATCATAGTGCTCTTGTGAAAGGTCACACAATGGTCGTGTGAGCATGCACTCTGAGTCTAACGGGCCTTTACACTGCCAGACAGGAACTCAGCCTTAATTAACAGTTTATGTAAAATATTTTGCTGTCGATGTAAGTAATGTATCTGCTTATACAAAGAGCAGATGGTTTGGTGTTTTCAAGGGAACTCCACTCCAAAACAAGTGACAGAGCTTTGCCAAGTTTCATGGGGGTATTTATAGGTATTCTAAATTCTAAGAATATCTGCCAGTGGGTTTCCGGCTCCGTTTCTGATCCTGAAGTGTTTTCCATCTCAAACTGCCTGGTGTGACCTCGATTTTGCTCAGGACAGCTGTGTTGGCATCCTCCCTTTCCATGCCAGGCGACACACTTGCGTGCTCAGGTAACTTTCTTCAATACACACACCTTTGAGCATTGCATTAAGAGGACGTGAGCATAATTGCTGGTTCGATAACATCTGATGTCCTAGGGCAGTTAAACACTTTCCAGTATCAGCAACTAAATTAGCTAGAATAGGCTTAGCTATTTATTTTTCTAAGATGTACCAATATAAAAACCCCACATGACAATCTAGTCTATACCTGCCATTTTTTTTTCCGGTTCACCATCCTCTCTGCTATGGTCTTCCTCACTTCTCCAGCCTCCTCATCCTCACACAGAAGCCAACCTGGTTAGATAGCACATTGCCTGCAATTTGTCCACCTGCACTATCTTAAGCTTATTGAGGGAGGCAGGGTTTAAGGGGGGGCGTGTCTCAGGAGGGCATCGCAGATGACAGCAGTACGCATGGCAAACTGACACACTGGCTGATGGGCAGTAATGGAAACCGGAGTAGTGAAGGAGGCAAGGGGGCGGAAGGAGCGTAAATGAGCTGTGAGTTAACGAGGCCTTTGGTGGCAATGCATGCTGGCAGCCATGGAGCTGTTGTCCTTGAAGTAGAAATCATACTTGCAATTTATATATCAAGACGGTGGTTTCCCCATTTGCATATTAGTCCATTCACTCGTGCTGGGCCGAGAGACAAAGATATAATTACATCCCGTGCACCGGCAGTAAACGTTGGCGAAGAAAGCAAGAGCAACACTCATTTTGGGTACTACAAGTCAGAGGTTGGGCTAACTAGAAATGCAGCTGAACTACTGCACCATATCTTTGGGAGGGTGACATCATGCCACTCCTACTGCTATGTCAATACTGAACTAAGGCTGACAAGTATTGGCCTCAATCATGCCAAAAAGAGTTTTACCTGTCTTTGTCTTTACAGAAAGCCCTCTGCTTTGAGAGCCTCCCTCTGCCTAGTCATGGTAAGATTCTGTAAATAAAACAGGACATTCTCTGAGAGGGTCCTTCCACCCTCCACCCCCATGGCTCCAGTCTGGCAATATTGCTTATGTGGTTTTATGTCTCTGTTACTTTCCAAATGACTCAAAATATGTATATACTGCCCATAAAAGTCACCTTTCATCAATTTAATAACTTCACATTTACTGAAGAGCCAGTTTTGGAGAAAATAAACATCTAATTTTAAGGGAAAGAAGGTGAGAAAATGCATTTAGTTGCTTGCAAAATAACTCGTTTTCTGGACTAATAAGTGTTTGCTCAGAATTTCAATGGTACGACTGGAAAAAAAATTAAAACCAAATGCTCAAGGAGATAAGGTGTATGAGAATTGTTTAGAAAATGTTACTGTTACCAGGATAAAATACAGATGTGCTTGTGTGGAAAAAGTCACTGGCAAAACTGCAAAAATCAGGTCATTATCATTAACTAAATGCAAATAAAAATGTTACTCCCGTCCTCTGTTCCCGTACCGTGAATTTAAATTGGGGCTGACACACTTTACAGTTGGATGGTATTTTCTTCAGTGTGCTGCATTCCCCCCCTCCCTGTGCAGGTTTGAAATATAGATGAAAAAACCCAGCACTTGTGGGGATTTTTCAGATGTATTTGGGTTTCATTAACGTTAAGCCAGCGTGGACATGACCGAGTGTATAAAGATGACAGGCTGGTCATTAATATGCAGCCAGTCACAATTAAGGTCAGTGACCCCTTTTGAAAACAAAACAAATCAACACACCTCATTGGACCGAACAGTTAAATACTGAATCATTAATCACAGTTTGAGTCTTTGTTTTTTGAAATGCTTTCCTTGTTACTACCTCCTCTTTTAAACACCGAGTACTGTATTGTAACATTCCCAAAGATGTTTCTGTACAGCTTTTGAAGGACACTGTAATGTCTATGTGTCACATGTGCACATTTGTAGTGCCGGTGATATCGTCATTCGTTTATTAATATGGATCAAAGACCTCTGTGAACACGAACTTCAGCATGATTTCACATGGATGGAGGGGGATGTGAAAATCCCCCTGAGGTGTTGAGTTACTTTTTATAGTCTTGGTTTTGGTCTTCTTCAAATTATAAATTGCTGCTGAACCTCTGGAACAGCTCCACTCCTTCATCTCCACTACCCCCCCACCCCTGTCCCCATCCTGATGGAGGACTGAGAGGAACCCTCCCTGTAATTTCATGGATGTCTGCAGACCTAAGACCAGCACATCATCTCCGGCGCAGCGCTGTCATTTTACTTCTGGTTTTTACTTTTAAATGTATTTTTTTTTCCACAGGAGCTGAAGGCTTCAGGTCACGGTCCTCCAAGGCTCTCTCATACTGGTGGGTCGATGCTGCTCAGCAGTTTGCTGAGCCTGTTGTGGAAGAAAAATCTTGTTCTAATGTCCCCTCACCTGGTGGTAAGTCTGGGCTTCCACCCAGAACCCCTGCTCCACATCATGGTTTGGGAATTTAGTGTTTGACTGCATTCCATGTCCTCCAGTGAGCACAAAATATACTTAGAAAGCCATACAAGGAAAGATGAACAACAAAATCTACTTTGAAAATCCTCAGATAATTATTTTATGATATCCTGGTTAAGGTGTAGCTACCTTTTATTTTTCCATTACCCTATAATTTACATGCCTGCAGAGCAAAAATGGAAAACGTTCATTTAAAATGGTGAGTGTTAATACAGGTTTGGCTGGGACTATATAAACATTCTCTGTATTAACACTATAATTTTCACTGCGTGTGAAAGCATGTTCTAGTTACCATTATCACTGGAGTAAGAAATGCCAGCTATATCTTTTGGGCATCACACTTCCAGTCCAACTATGGCCATGAGATTTAAAGTGTTCCTTTTAAAAGTCTAAATTATTTTAAGGCTTAAGACGTGAGCACAGCCTGCAGGCAGAAGGCACATGAAAGATTTAAACACCTTGAAACCACTGGCAACATTGCATGCTAAGAAATGACGCGTATTTCTCAGTTCAGAAGTCCATTATGAAGCATTAGCCAGGCAGGGAATCTTCATTCTGTTATGGGGTGTAACTGTTACACAACCCTAGAGGAGAATGTTAACTTATATAGCAAGGGACCAGTTCTACCCCCAAAAGTTGAGAGGGTTAAGTATATATTTAACTACATAGTTATATACAGTTAAGTCTATATAACTTTCAGCTGTGCCCATGTTGTATAGTATTTTTTATAGTAATATTGCTGTAAAATACATATTCCTTAACTCCTCCCTTTCCCAATATATCCTGAGGGCAGAAATCCCAGAATTTTGAGTTTTGTATTAACAACCCATTTTAGTGCAGTTATGCAACAAAGTCAAACAAATGTAGGTTACTTAATTATACCAGGAGAACAAATAATTACAGTGTGATTAAAGTGGAGCAAATATTCGCACAACACGGTTTTGAAATATTAATTGGCATACAATCCAGGGCACTTCAATCCTTAACCTATAACAGCTCGATTTTAAATTACACCATGAGACAAGATGTCAAACGCATGTGAATGATCAGCCACAGGAAAGGTGGAAACAAAATCAGCTGACGGCAGGAAGCCATGATTTAAAACGCCGGTGGAAGGTCAGCAGCGATCCAATGTTTGCTCGTAAAAATATCCTTCTCTTTATTAGTCCCACAGGCTCTAATAGTAGTACTTTATATTAACTGCTTTTAAATATAGAAAAGCCAAATCGTGTAGTTTTGGGAGCAATTTTATAAATCCACGAAACAAGAGAAAACTCTCCTAGATGAAATATGGAAAACTTTTATATTCATTTAATAAAGGTTTGCTTTTATTTCCTTTGTAAAAAGAATGATGTCTTAATACATTTTGCTGGCATGTCCTTTAAATATGTTAAATAACAGACCAAGAGAGCAGACTGTTTTTGAACCCGGGTCAGCAATACACCAGCCAGGGGAATTAGCCCGCTGAGTCCAAGACTAAAGTCTTTAGCTCTGGGAGGTAATCGGCCTCTTTTCTTCACCCCTGGGGGCAACATCACCATTGCTGCAGCTGACCTGCTGCCACCTATAGCAGTCGCTACACTACTTCCTTCGTAGCCCCTACTTCAACCTTGTCCTATCCCAGCTGAAGCAATCTTATCCCACTTCTAACACCAGTGTAACAGACTGAGGGAGCAGGGGGTTTCAAACCTGGGTCAGCAGTGCACCAGACAGGAGGATTAGCCTGCTGAGTCAAAGACTCAAATCTTTAGCTCTGGGGGCTAATCTACCTCTTGTCTTGACCCCTGGGGGTGACATCACAGTCACTGCAGCTGACTCCCCACCACCTGCAGTGGTCGCTACAATATGTATAACTACTGGACAGTTCCTTGGGGAAACGCACCTGCTAGCAAACATTGGTGTAACCATTTGAGATGTAATTATTGTTTCATTTTTGTTATATAGTATTTCCCGGTTGTTGTAACAGAAGCAATCGTGCTTCTTTTTATTGCAGAAACAGTTCATTGTAGATAGCCCCTTGACTGTTGGATCATTGCCACATTTACCCTTTTCTCTTGGGTTGTTAAAAAAAAACAATAATATTAAATTGGAGGGAAAACTAACAGAAAGCTCACATACAAATGATGAGAAACTCATAAAAGAGAAACAAAGAGCACAACTGCTCATAAAGACTCCCAAAACAAATAAAAAACAAAAAACAATAAACTCCTTATTTACGGAGAACAAACTGGGAAAGCAAGTAATAAATGAGAATATGTCCGTCTTCGCCGTTTAACCTGAATGTAACACCCAGGCGCGTCCGAACCAAAGCACTGGGATTTAATAATTGGAGAAAGATTTCCGTAGTGCTCAGCCTTCGGAAAAGTGCGGGCGAGTTCACACCCTTGGTACTCCATACTACCCTTAGCTTGTTACTCATGTGCTATCTGGACTTCTGACATGCAGGTGTCTAGGTGTTATTTCAAACAGTATGCGGCGACAGTTCTGACATTGTTAAGGGATGTCAGTTTGTGTGCAGTAAAAAATGCATTAACATAACTTGAATAATTATTAAACAAACAGTATTGCGTTATTTGAGCAGCCAGTGTGTCTTTTAGGGACCATTCGTCTGTTACTTGTTTGAAATACTCAGCGCTAGTCCGCTTGTATGACCCTTACATGAAAACAAAGCTAAACATAGCCTTAATGAACATCTTATTTAAAGTACAGGCCAGCATTTCTAACAGCTTCCCTGACAAAGCTTTAAGGAAGTACGGTATTAGAGATCAAAGCAGGAGTACAAGAGAACAGAAGCAACGAGCTGCGTAAGGGGCTCTGTGGTCTCAACACTGGCAGCTGTCTGGGTCACAGAGAGCAGCAGGAGCAGCTCACCGGGCTGGTGTGTGGTCCAGTCCCAGACCTCAATGCCGCATCATATATTACAGAGGTGAGAAGTGGGTGATTTTACTCCCTTTGCCTGATATTAAAACCTGGGTGTGTGAGTTTCCACCCAATGGTCTGCGCAAACCACAAACACTGACACACGCTAACTCAAAGACCATGCAAGTCCAACAACTTCACGCGGGCACAGGCTCACAAGAAGCGATCAGGTCGTCTATCATTCAGAAATTCATACGCTCCTCTCTTTGTGAAAAGTTGGGAGCACCTGCCCTTTTCATTGGAATGGTTTTCACGTGGTTGTAAAAATAAAAAGACGGAGTACGGTGGACATTTTTTTCATTCATGCACTTACTGTCAGCTCTACTCCACGTGTTAAGGCACTCTCTGCACGGGAGAAGGTGGGCGATGAAGATTAAGCTGGCTTGCTGTGATTGCAGTCCTCTGCTGCTGAAAAAAAGGAAAAAGTACGAGTCAGCACCATTTCCCATTTTATTTACAGTGCAGGAGAGTGCACTGGCCTTCCTGATTGCATCGTGTTGCGGGGTGGGGAGTTCTGGAACACAGGCTGTGTTTTAACTGTGTGCATTTGAACTGATAAAAGGGTTATCAATGGAAATCAAAACTGTGGCCTCATGACTGTCATGATTGACAGAAGGTACCAGGCAGAACAGGTCCCCATGCAGAGTGTTTTAGTAAAACTATCAAAGAATCCATATACAGTACAATACTACCAGAAACTAAATGGGGCAAAGGGGGTTTAAGGGGGCACATGAAAACTACCAAGACATGTAGAAACAAACACAACCTGAAACACTAGCGTGATGCACGTACACCAAGAATGACTTTGTTACCTAGCAATATATCTGCAAAACCTCAAACCTAAAGGGGCAAACAGAAAGCACAGAATAGGTGGAAACAGTATACAGAGACAAACATGGAAGTGAGGGGGCGTGGCCACACAACGACGACACCAGGGAAAACCATACTAATGCCATGACAAGGATGCTGTTTGCCTTACCTGCAGCACCTGTGCTACAAATGTTCTTCCAAGCCACCGTTAAAAACATAACAAACATGGAAAATAAACACTAGTTTCTTTTCTCATGTAATCTCCTCTTTCATTATATGTACCCAGTCATCACGCGGCTCAAGAAAATTTTTACTGAGATTAAAAAATGCAAAGACCTGCATGAGAAACAAGTTCTTAAAATAACACAAGGGCAAAAAAAGGAAAAGAGAGAGGCAGAGAAAAGTGAACTGGATTTTGGGTAAAAGGGTAAAATGTCCTTCAGATGGAGTTTAGTATCCCAAAAGTAGGGGCTCATATAATATTCTCTTTAATGTAAATTTTACTGAATTACTGTGGTTCAGCATAAACTATTTGTGATAGCATGACCAGTGGAGGAAGCGCCTTAAACCATGTTACTTTATATGCAAATGAGCAGAGCCAGTACACCAATGACAGCAGTGACACTACGAAACATTTGTCAATTATAATTGCATCAGAGAATGGAGTCTAAGGACTGATTGTAATGCTGCGTATGTGTCTACTGGGTTAACTCATACACCGTGATTCCGAGCAGCTCTCGGACCGCTGAACCGAGCAGACGTGAATGAACTCTTTTAAGGGCAGCTCCGTCTCCTCCCACCTGGCGTGTCGAGACGGGTTAAGTACTGGCCCTTTAGCTTGTCAATCAAACCAGGTCAGCCTCCTGAGCCGCGCTCGGAGAAGCGCAGCACAGAAACGCAATGTTAACACGATGTTTTGGTAGGCGCCTATAAAAAGACTCCGTGATGATTCACGGATGCGTAAATGTGCAGACGTGCTGTTGAATTAACTGTCTAACCTTCCCTTTGTCATGTGGCCTTTTTAGACAATACCAATTTAAACAGATGTACTTTTGCGTTGAGAAAATGAGCAGCGCCGGCCCCTCTGACGCAAACTGTCCGTGGTGTGTCAAATATAATATAATAGTGTGTTTTCTGTTATTGCCGCCGCAAAAAGCAATGTCACAGTGTTTGTTCCAGATGAGACGGGGGCTCAGCCGGCTTACAGAAGAGTTAAGCTCCAGCAGGAAATGTTGACACATAGAAGAATGTCGGCCGCTGCTTGACTAATCAGGAAAGACAGGAACAATCAGAACATTGGCCGTTTACTGAAAGACTACAGTCCACCGGGCGTGTGTGCACGGGCTAACGCTTTTAAAATCGTATCTCCGTGCTACTTGCTAATAAACGTTGCTTTGCGGAGAGCAGCTTCCACCCTGATTACTGTCTACACCCTGACAACATTGAAACAAACTGCGTTGCTGCGTGGCAGGAATTGCAAACGCTAGAATGTGACCACAGTTTTGTCACAGTGCCCTCTAAGGTTTTGTGTCTCAGTTTACAGCATGGATGGAAAT
Source organism: Chitala chitala (assembly GCA_025773905.1). Lineage (NCBI taxonomy): Eukaryota > Metazoa > Chordata > Actinopteri > Osteoglossiformes > Notopteridae > Chitala > Chitala chitala. Next base: position 14,084 of record JABJVR010049265.1, on the reverse strand, counting down.
GTTGCATGTCACGGTAATGTTCATTTTAATAATCCCCCCTCCCCCGGGCCAATCAAGCCCCCTCTATCTTGGCACCAAACTGCTCCCCCGGAAATCAGCTGCCAGGAACCGACTAAGCAAATTTAACCTTGTGGATGACTTTGTATAAGCTGGCAAACTAACGTGTGAGTTTGTGTTTTAGCAGTTGTGTTGTTATTGTGCCTAATTGCCTATGATTGGCCATATAGCGTATAAATTAATTACAAATTCAGAAAATATCAGAGCCTAATGAGCATGCAAACTACACCTTATTAGGTCATTAACTAGTCATTAGGTCGCACCATGCCTTTCAAAACACACCTTTTATCCACATAACACTGTGCATACTGAGTCAGTTCTGTACACACACACACACATATGTGTGTGTGTGTGTATATATATATATATATATAAATATATATGAAATTTTTTTTTTTAAAGATTGCAGACATTCATGTACTTTTCTTGTTCTTTTATTCTGTGTTCTTTCTCCTATGTTTTGTGACAGGAAACATTTTGTGCTCACATCGGTGTGAAAATCTTTTCTTGTGCCATAGCTTTATATTTTCGCATTTGTTTTAAATTCGCGATAATAAATAAAACAAACAGCACATACCTAAAACCGAAATATATTAGTCAGGTTAACTGATTAACCAGATAGAGTTGCAAATGAACACAGGCTTAAAAGCCTGAGATTTTACATTGTTCCCTTATGCCACTGGAGTTCCAGAAAATTCCATAAGCTCTGCAAACTGCCTTGCTTTGATGTAGTTGACAGTAATATTTTTATTTCTAGTTGGTTCTGTGAACATCACTCTGCCTAAGTGACAGGGTGAGCACAGCACAGTGGTTGGTTGGTTGGTGTCCTTTTTGTTCACAGTGGCGATGATCAATAGACCAGAGAGATTAATGGACTGATAAATAAGGTGACAACGCCTGGCATTTAACACCCCCCTTTTGCCCCCTTTTTGGCGGCTCAAGGTCACCCGGCCCACGGCGCCTGTGTCCAGAGGACCATTATCACTCTGTGCCTCCCACGCTAACAGCGTGGCATAGTGTGAACCGAGACGCTGATGTGGCAGCTGCTGTCCTGTCAGTAAACCCTGCGTTTCGAACAAAAGCATCCTCCCTCAATGCTCCACCACCCCCTTGGCTTGTCCCACTGAGTCAGTTAACCCTTACCTTCTATCCTCACCCCCTCCCTTGTGTCTGAGCACAAGTGATGGTGATAAGGACATAGTCATTGGTGTTTTGCCTGGTCACCCCATTAAGCTTTCCAAAACTCTCTGGGGCCACATGGGCTCTTTCAGCTTGAGATACAGCTCAAGCAAAACCTAAAATGTTAGTCAACACTTTATTACTGGGTTCCAATCACAGTACACAAACAGTGAAAACAAGAGGTTCTTTGAGCTGTACCGAGTCCCCGTGGAGATCTGCTTTCAGCCTGCCACCTAATTGAAAGTCTTTGTATGGACTACAAATTTATATGGAGGGGGTAGAAAGGAATTTCCTCTTATCGTAAGCTCATTTGCAGAGCTCTCGGTGCCGGGCATGATTAAGTGCTAATGTGAGGCTGGCTGGGCCATTTATTGGACGCATAGCCCAGGATAATTGGCAGTAAAGCCACATTTGTTTGTTCCTGTTCACAGCTCGCACTCCTGCTCGCACTCCTGCCTTTCCATGTGCTTCTCCCTTAGCGGCCCAACTGAGAAACCACACCATTCCTTGTCCTTGTGGCCTTCGCTCCTTCTCCATGTGCAGAATCCGCCACAAAGACGCTTAGAAAGGAAGAAACATGACTGCAGGGGTGGATGGACTGTTGATAATTGCTAGCTCTGAGATCTACATTGGTCTCAGTCCACATGGAGGAAGCCCCAAGGTGGCCAAACAGTCTTGACAGCATCAGGAGTGACTTTGAGATACAGAGCTCCAACAGGCACCTCTGGCTCCTCCGTGTGGTGACGCATCACACACCACAGTGGCCAAGTGGCACTGGACAACAGTACCACATTAGAGAAAGCCGCATAATGTCTGTTACCTTCTAGCAAATATACGGAAGGCAATGAACACAGGTACATGTGGCTAAGAAGACAAGAATGGTAGGGTTAAAATGGGAGAGAAATTGTTATGGGCAAAGAAAAGAGGAAAACCAAAAACCTCGCAATCATGATGAAAATGGCGTTTAGCTACCACTTCACATATTTCACCTCGGACAACTGGCTAATTAGATTCCCTCTTCCAGTAACAAGTGAGCATGATTGAGTCGCGTACCGACGGATTTCGGCGATGACCTTTCCGCACTGCTCTCTGGCGTCGACAGTCTCGATGCACCCTCGAGACAGAAATCAATGAAAATGAAAAAGGAAAAGAGCGATTCTTTTCCTTAATACCTGGCCAAATCTATTTCTTCCCAGGGTGTCCTTTCATTGCCCAGGTGGAGTGACAGGCTGAAATACCGTGTTATGACAAAGGTTGCTTCACATTGAGCTGTCCGTCCTTCCCGCAGAGCAGCAAGATGTATAACAAAAAGGGAAACTGGTCAGGCTATTTCCTGAACACAGGGGTCACCAGATAGATCTGAAAATAAGATCTATTTTCCTACATATCACTGTCTAAACACCTGGTTCCAAATCTCATACATCCCAGTTAGTTGTATCAATGTCATATCAAGGCTGACAGCCAATATGTTTGTATAAGTTAGCACATTTGCCTGGAGGAAGCTGTCCAACCTAATGAATTCTTGAAGCACATGTACAAGTGGCAAATGGAATTCTAAAAAGCTCAGATAAGCTCCCTAAACTACTTGAATAGGGAAGCTTGCCTTGTAATCTCTTCACAGGGCTTCCTTTCATAAATAACAATTTTCGAAGCGTACAAGGAGTGGCACCAAGTGGGAATTAAACCCATATCGGCACAACTTACACAACCAGACAAGATTGGATTGCAAAACATATGACTTTCAAGCATGTGTCCAGAACCAAAAGCTCCCTAGGCATGAGAAAGCTAGACAAGTCTGAGGTCAGAGATCAGTTTAACAGTGGGGACAACAATTTTGATGGTTGGGTTCAGCAAAAAAAGAAAAAAAACGAAACAAGCTGAATCATCATGTCAACTCAGCGCCTGCAACCTAATATTGAAGTGACCCCCCCCCCCGTTAATTACCTAACATTTTGACCCACTCTGCCATTCTTTTAACATTGTCAGCTGTCACGTTTCAACGTGCCACCATTTAAAGGATGGCTCACTTCATTTGACAAACATGGCAAAGGAGATTGAAGACTGCGACAGTGCCACGTGTCTTTTCAAGTGTCTGATTTTCGGCGGCAATTTAGTCCGCGTCCATCAGTCATGGCCAATCAATACTGCAACTGGGGGCATTCATCCTGCTTGGATCTCCTGCAAAGGGCCCCATCTCACTCGAACACATGGAGAATAGGAAAGTACGAGAGGCATCTGACTGAGCAGCTTTTCTGTTGCGCAAGGGGGGGAAAAGCGGGTTTTAAATAGCAGACCATCTCTCCAGACACGACTGAAGGAACATTCATAATTACAGAGTTTCTTAAGCAATCCCACTTTCTGATGAGCTAATGTTGCACAGGCTTAAATGTTAAATTGTCTTTGTGCAGCAAACAACCCTGGTATCCTGATAACAGCACGGTGTTTATAAGTGCAAATCGAAGGTTCACAACACAGCAGTTTGCAAATCCCTCCTGCAAAAGGCCACTTGTCAAACAATATCAAACAAATACCAGCAGAATGAAGGAAAGACACCGGCAGAAGTAAAAGAGAGTTGAATTAAAGAATGGACAAGAGCATCCATGATGCTGTAGTGTCACATGTGACAAAACCCTGCCAATCCTATTTCTGTGTTCAGAAGTACTGTGTAAAAAGGATGGCATAAACCAGTAAACTGGGAAGTACTGAAAACCTCCACAGCTTTGGGTGGGAACTCAGTCACTGTTTCTTCTTCTTCAGCATTTGATCTGATAAACATGAACCAGTGATAAGTGGAAAAGAGGGAAGCTCCAGTGTTTCCAACAGGCAGTGTTTCTAATATAGTGGAACATTAGGGCATTTAAAACTTATCAGTAATCATGAAAAGACACCTTAGACCCTAAATTACTATATGTCTAAAATTCAGAAGTCAGTCACAAAAGACATACTACAACCTCAAATGGTCACATATGGAGTGACAAAATTTCAAATCTCTCATTTCTCCAACTTGCACAAACTGAGTGCTTTTACTTTTCGACACACTTTGTCTCGTTCTGTAAATGGTTGGTTGGCTGGCTGGACCTTCAAAGGCCAGCTTTTGCTGTTTTCCTGGCAGCGGGACGAATTAGCCACCGCTCGCTCGTTGCACAGGTGGCATGCTAGACGACCCCCCCCCCCCGCGCGCCGCCAGCTCTGCCAAGACTAATTCGAGGAAGCTCCAGAGGAATTAGGATTCAGAACAGTCAAACAAGATGTAAGGCCAAGTGAATAGATAGTGGGATATAAGAACAAGATCATTCTTCTGTTCTGTTTCTTGGTGCTAATGCAAAGTCTGGACACCCTGTAGAGCAGAGACTGAACAAATAAAATGGGGTTTCCAGGTTCGGGGCACTGAAAAGGAGGGAAGCTGGTTTCGTGATGGACAGGTGAAGAAATGCACATCAAAATAATAATAATAATAATAATAATAATAATAATAATAATAATTAAAATCACATTCACGTCTAAGAGCAACCCCCAACTAAGGAGTAAGGTGGTTTTAACAGAACATCATTGCATAAACAGCTTGTGGGGGGTTTTATCAGAAGGATGTACTCACCCCGTTTCTTGACAGAGGGAGAAACATTATGAAAAGACCCTGTTCAGCGACGATAAGAACCTGCGACCCAGTGAGTGACACATTGTGTCGCTTCAGCAGAGCTGTCCACTGAATCCGTAAGATGAAAACCACGCCAATACAGCACACAGCTGTATAGAAGGATAACATGGGCAGATATATCACAAAAAAAAAATCACAACAGTAATTTATCAGACTCCTGGTTTATGAGTTCCCCACTTTAGACTACAGGGAGGTAACAGCATATGTAATTAGCGCCCCTTGGGTAAGTCCGTTTTTGGATATGTCGGAATCGGCCCCCTCCGCCGTAAGTGTGTAACGCAGTAACTGGAGAGAAAAGGCAGCAGCTCGCCTTTTACAAGTGCTCTGGCTAACGCATGCCTTGACTTGAGCGTCACTTGTATTTTGAATGTTTGCAGAGGCCCTTTTTGCAAATATTAAGCGTGTGAAAAACCTCTTACATAAGTACGGATTCGCGTATGTTGAAATTGCGTATTTATAGAACTATCCCTGTCCTGTCCACTGTTCGTGTCATAGCTTGTTACATACCCCGTTGCCCTAGATTAGTCTAGCATACACTTAGCTAATTGATTAATCGGTCAGAGTCTTATTCTACGTGATAATAAGCAGCTCTGCACCGATCTAAAAGAAAGCCAGCGGCTACTTATTATCCAACAATACGTTCACAGTACCAAAGCAGGGCTGCGACTCTTCACATGCTGAAATTATTGACGTCTCGCAGCAGTATAAAAAGGAGGAGTCCTCGAAGTAAACAGCATTAATCTTTATGTTACCGAAGTCGTTCGTAAACGCGGTTCCTTATGCTGTTATTGTGATGTTAGTTATGATTTTATACAGATGGCAGGTGCGTGCTGATGAAGCAGTCTGGTGTTGGTCTTCACTTACACGGAGGAACTTGGAAGGGAAAAAAAACGCTGCCATTCATTGATTCATGATGGTAACACATCGTAATGGTTTCGCGCATTTTTACGGCGACATTTCGGATACTACACTGCAGCCTATTGCGTACAGCACCTGAATTTGATGGTGGAAGATACATAACATACTAATATGCTTCTTTCTATACATCATCTATTACTGTGTAATAGATGTGTCATCTATTACACTTATGAAATATACTTTTATTGTAGTATCACTCAGTTAAAGTGTAAAAACCCGTTTTGAAATAGGTGCATGGAGAAATTTTCTTTTATTCTATTATTATTGGATGCCAAATCTGTTCAGCAGATTCGTGCATTAGAAAAGACTTGCGTTATTTTACACTTCTTTCATTAAACACTGTTTTAAATACTTTTAAGTGTGCTCCTGAGGTTAGTTTATACAGTACAGCAAATGGTGGGAGATGTTTTGTAGTAACTCATACTAATTTCTTATGGGTGGCGGTGTCCGAGTGTGTGTTTGTCATCTGTTATGTTCCACGTCCTCAGCAACAAAAGAGACAGAGGCGGTCATGGCAGTGATGGCATGCAAGGGTCACAGTGCGGAGGTCAAAGATCAGCTGCCAGAATGGGACTGACTTCATCCCATGACCTGTGCAGTTGTCATCATTGATGATGACAACATAAAGGCCAGCTCTTGAAGCTTCCAATGCAGTCTGGCCATGTTGCTGTGCTGTGGGTTTCAGGTGATGTCAGTGTGACGTCAGGACCTCAAAGAGAATTTAGGGTAACTGCCTGAAGAAGCTTTTTTTCTGGGATGGTGATGTATTGCAGTGATTTTTTTTTTTTTTTTTTCCTTTTCCCATTTTTCCAGCTTCCAGATGGGGGATTCTTCTTATCTAAAAGCCAGACGCACACCATTGCTTACAGGCCAGCAATTTTCTCTGCTTGACTTCCCTGTGAGTCAGTTTTTCATCACTTGCAAGAGGACTCTCTCCTGTTAATATTATTCTACATTCCTGTATGTACTACATAACATCTTGTACGGTGATATTAACAGTGTGGTTTCACAATACAATAGTTAGGAAGAAAAAAAGCTTTTTCAATCAAGCAAGACTGGTGGGGGAATTTGCAATTAAAATAGCCTGGGGCCTCAGCGTTTTTCCTCTCACCTCCGAACCTTGTTGCTGTGGCAACCGATTCCCGCCGGCACTGAGGCCTTTTGCGCTGCCGTTGTGGGCTATGCAAAGCACCAGAGCTGAAAAGTGAGGGGAGTGGTGGGGGGGCCCAGATGGCAGAGCCAGCTGCATGGCACCCCAGTGAAGCTGTGGACAGCACCACAGTGAACTAAATGTCACCCGTTTAGACAGAGTAGTGCACTTTACCCTTTGGGTCTGTTGCACAATTATTCCTCCCTGTCTTGGATTTCTGACTCACTTAGCCACGGATATTAGCCACATCACACCACCGCATCGTGCATTAATAAGACAAAGAACACCAAAATACCTCAGCATTCCTACTAAAAACCAATGAATTAAACCATTTTCAGCTTTTGGGTGACTCAAATAGTTGGAGCAACTCGTGAGAGATTGTCCTCCGACTCAACTGCACTGCCAGCCAAGTGGACGTCTTGGTTGCTGAAGCGCCGGCATCCACCGCTATCCCAGAAAGCGTATCAAATCAACTGCAGAGCTCAGAGTGAAGGAGTAACGGGGATTTGGAAAAAAAAGGAAGTCTCATTGACTGCAGCACGTGGCGATGTTGGCGAGAAAACTCTCGAGGCTCTCAAATGGCACACATTTCCCATGGAACATAAAAAGATTAATGAACAAAGCGTGGCTCACAGAGGTGTAATGAGTCTCCTACCCAGGGCTCTGTGTTGCTCGATGTTATCCCGCAGTCGACTGGTCACCAGATGGACCTGTGGATACGGTACACTCGCTGAGCTCCTGACCATTATGGTGGTTCACACAAACACGGTGAGGACGTCACTCCCAGCCCTGAGAGTTTTCCTTGTTCTTGATTGTAAAAATATGGAATTATGGTTAATTTAACAGTCTCTTCTGTATCGTTGTACTTCCTGCCAGTTCATGCGCTGGGCCTTTTTTGGCTGGTTGCTGGGAGGACTGGCGAGAAGCTGTGAACATGAGCATCAGAGAGTCTGGCCAACAAATGTTAGTGTGCGAGCAGCTGAAGCTCGTGGCTGGTCCATTACATGTTTGCTCTTGTAGCATGTCTGGGTCCAGATGCATCTGGAGAAGTTAAGCCTGTAAAGTAATGAGGCACACCCAGAACATAGAGATGTAATCCACCTTACATTAACATTCATGGGTAGAGAACTGTTTAAAAAAAAAAAAGTGTTGGTATAGATTTTGATTGGCACACAGCTTTAAAATACTCTTACTGGGGGCAATGGTTCTGAGTGGTAATGGTTTTTAATTGGTGGGAGAGGAGAAAACAAGGCAGGGAGGGAGGGGCTAGTGACACTTAAGAAAACAGAATGGGCTCCTTCAAAATGGCAGAGGTTCAAATTATACAAAACCAATTTTGATGTAATTATTCAAACAATGAAGACAGCCAGCAATAAACACACACATTGTTTACAGAGCTCATAACTGCAAACTTGCTCATTTAGAGAGAAAGCAGGTGACAGGGTGCCTGCCTCGACAGAACGGCGCTAAAGCCGTGAAACAAACTTTGTGCGGCATGCGGCTTTCTGCTCATCAAAGGCAGATGCGAGCAACAACGCTAAGAGGCGCATTAGCATGAGAGACGGCCGGTGTGGAACGGCTCAGTTGCGCTCGCATGCAGGCAGCCCTGTGCTCTGGGGAGATTGCAGAGAAGTTTTAATGACCAGGAAAATGAGACTCCAGAATGGAATGAAGGTAAAATTGACAAAGAACACTCAGCCACGCTGGCGGCACTGGATGTGTCTGCAGGTTGTGTGTTCCTCTCTCTCAGAAAATGCCTCATTGACAGCTTGTTGAGGTTTTTTTATATGGAAGTTTCTATCTTTGACAAATTGGCGTGGAAAAAAAAGCTGTTGGAGTTGTTCAGAAAACTAACCGGCAATCATTTTTAATATACGGTCTGTGTCAGCAGTTTTTGACATTGGTCCTGGTGACCCATCTTGAATACTTTTTATTTAATTTTTTTTTTACTTTTGAGCTTATCAGGAGGACATAATGAGCTTATTATCATGCTGATCGAAAGAACATCTAATGCTGTCAAGAGACCAGATGCAATTTTTGGTTGTTCCAGAAAATTTGTTCTATAGCAATATTAAATGCAAAACTACAAGAAAAATGTCCTTTCAGAAAAGAATTTTTTTGTTTGTTGGTAAAGGTAGTTTTGTAATGTAATGTTATGTTTGTGTATTTCTCCTTGACAGAACATAATAATGTCATGCTCAGTGTCCACCCTCATGACCCTTCCAAAAGGCTTTGCTAGGTCTCTGTTATTCACTTCACACGCAAGCAAGTTTAATGAAAAAGGGAAAAAAAAAAAACATTTTATATTTCCAAATGCACAATACATCAACAAGTTTCTCATTGTCAGATTCTTGACTATTATACTACTTTTTGCTGGCCCTATAACATCTTCTCTCTGGGGTTGGAACATCTCTCTGAGTCTGATATGTTTTCTCACTGGGGTTGGAACATCTTGCTGGTGTGTTGGAACATCTCGCTGAGACTGTAACATTTTTTTCTTGCCTTGTAGGGAGCTGTTTGGCAGATAAGCCCTGCAAACTCATCTCTGTGGCAGCATGCACTGCAGCTTCCCCTTTAGGGAGGCTACAGATGGCCCTAAGGCTCTTATTCATCTGGGGAGGCTGCGAGGCCACAAATGACCCTGCCTCCTCCTGCCAGGGCTACGCCTCTGGCGCTGAAGCACGGTTTCTGTCGATCAGTCCTCCTACACGCAAATAAACGTTCCCTCTTTCAGTGCTTAGAGAAGCAGCTAAGAAACCATTGATCTTGAGATGACAAAAAGGAGGGAGGAAGAAGAGGAGCAGGTCTGGCCCCAGTGGATAGTGTGTGGCCACGTGCCACACCTATAGAGATGGTGAAGTCCTATGAGGTTGCTTCTGTAACCAGACATGGCGGTATGCATGTACCAAACTAACAGCATTTACATAATTACTTTTAGGATTGTTTCTGTGATTAAAATGTTAAAGCCTCTGTTTAATTATGAGTGCAGATACACTTAGGAGTTACAGGAGTGGGATAAACTCCAGCAGTACGAACACTGTCTAATTACTTGCATTCAAAGTGACTTGGGCACCATTTACAGCCTTGCTGAATTTTTACTGCACAACAACAAAGTGTTTCAGGATTGCCTGGCTGTTGGACCAGCAGCTTTTTGGTTTACAGGAGGCCAGGTGGAAAGAAGTGTCTGGGAACAAATGATAGAGAGCAGCTTACTGGAGGATTTACCTGAAACTGATTGAATTCTGGCATTCTCCCAGACAACCACCCTCTTTGGGCCCATTCCTGTTTGCCTGTGTAGCCTGGAACGATGTTGTGGGGAGGGGCTGGATGCAGAAAATGAAAATGGATTTTCTGCCCAAGAGGAAGCAGGGTGCACAGGGGAACCCCAGATGCCCAGGTGAAGAACAGCTCTCTATTGAGTCCCACTTTGTGTTCAGCCACAACATGCTGTGCTGCTCTTTTATTCATGCAGCCTCTCCATCCTGTCCTCCATCTTCTTTCAGTTCCTCTCCTCTGCTCCTGATGTGGGCTGGATAAGCAGGTGCAGGCACGGTGAGCAAACAAGCCACACACTTCCTGCCACCTGATCTGCTTGCTCGAAGGCACAGGGGCTCTTTGTCAGGATGAAAGGGGTGGGGCACCTTCTCACATGCCTGCCTATTGACAAAATTGGTGGTGTACATTTTAGGCCAGTGGGCTTTAAATTGTCCATGTCATTTGAGCTCAGGAAGTTAAACATTATTCTGTTTTCACTGAGGAAAAAAGTGTTGGGATTTACACACCTTAACTTATTTGTGAGTGCCAAGTTATATTTCACACGCAAACCACAATGTAATTCCATCCACCTAAAAAACTGGAAAAAAGCCTAGTACCATAACAGGAGGGGGATATGATTCTGTTTGGGTCGCTCCAAGTTTCCCACATATTGATAGCGGTCTGCTGAAGGTGCCTTACAGGGGTCAATCAGCAAACTGGACCTCGGGGCTTTGTGGTAATAAAACCTAAGGTTGACTTCTCTCCCTCCCTTTTCCTTCCATCAACACTCATCCATCAGCACGGCATAGAGGTTGGTTTGTTCCTGAGGAAGAGGTGATGAGCCTGGGCTCAGAGGCTTATGTGCTCTACTGAGGACAGGTGTTGGGTTGGGGCTGATCTGAGTTCTTACCACCCCTCCCATCATACTGCTCTCCTGAGCTTTCATTACTGGTGGACAATGCACACAGACATCCTGCCATCATTTAACTACCAGTGAGCCAGGGGAAGTACTGCTTGACAGATTAGACTGGCAGCCAGAAGAGTGTAGGTTCAAATCTCAGGGGGCATCTCCTATTGTAGCCCTGGAGAAAGAAAAGACTTGACGGGGGGGCACGCAGCTTTGCTGTTTTAAATACTTGAGATTAAAGCGTGGAAATCCTGTGGGGCAACCCTAAAATTCTTCTGTGTACTAACAGCGAATGCAGTGGTTTTTTTACCAGTTTCATTATAAACGGCTGCATCTTCCAACAAAAAACAGTTGTTATTGAAAATAACTTTGGTCCAAAGAGACACATTTTGTTGACCAAAATATATGTTTATTTGATAAACACGGACATTCACTTTAAGGAAATTATATCTTGCCAAAAGCTTATCGCCCAAGAAGAAGTCTGTGTCATAAGAACCGTTTTGCACAGCTGACTTTTTGACAAGAACAGATTAAGCTCGAACATCAAGTGATTCTGCCCAGAGGGGAACAAGGGAGGGACGTGGCGCAAGCACAGAATCGATGCCCTGCGGTCCGGCATTTCCAGAGAGAGGAAAAGTCAGCGCTGACCTCTCAGGCTCCTGCAGATGCTCCTGTTGTCTGGTGTGGAGATGAGAGGCAGACACAGGTAAAAAAAAGTGAGGTCTGCTGGCGGACAAGAGAGAGCAATGCAGAGAGAGAGAGGGAGAGAGAGACTGGAAAAAAAATCGATTCTCTGAATTCAACCACACTTTGAACACAATACATTTTCTACAGAGACAATAATTGGAATGGATGCTCTTGCCCAGAAATTGGTAAATAAAATGAATCATTTTTCCCTGCCACATAATTTAAAAATACGGAGTAAATGAGAAAACACCAAATCCACTCCTAGTTTAGGATTAGCTTTTAACAGGAGAAAACCCTTTCAAATCTCTAACATGAAAACTTTGACAAAAGCGGAGGTGAGAGTTCAGCATTGTGAAAGGCGACTTGGGGCTTGTGAAGGGCTCTGTTTTAGGGTGCCAAATGCTAATGGACAGGAGGACGGGTGTACCAGCAGCAGTGAATGAGTCCTGCTGTGTTTTAGGAGGTAAGACTTGTGGCCTCTGGCACCCCACGGTGTTTACAGCCAAAAAGAGGAGGGAGAGAAAAAAGAAAACAATACTACCTCTGCATCTAGTGATTAAGGTCTGGTGTCCACTGAACCAGAGATGAATTATACTACTTATTAGGTCTTTGTGGGGCAGTTTGTCTTTGTTACCTACATATCCTCGTTTAGGCTGCACCGCTAATGACTTTGAAATGAGCCACGGAAGGCCGTGAGTTGGCACTCCGTGTACTGTCCTCTCAGAGATAGCGCTACCGGGACTGAGTGCACAGTATTTGTACGATGTTAACTCGGCAACACACATCCGTCATCTCCACAGAACACGGCTGCCACACGGAACCCTTCAAATGGCATGTTGCGCTACACGTGTTTCCAAACACTTGTTCTTATGATCTCTCCCGTTGCCTAGTTGACGCGACGCAGTTGTCTGCGATAAGGATGGCTTTTTTTGGTATTCCTGAATTTTCAGGCCCGACTCTTGCATGATGCAAGACTGAGAGAGGGATTTCTGGAAAAACACAAACGTGGATGTGTTTGGACCTTGGTAGCACAAGAGAACAACACCGTATTGTTGCAATGTCTCATTTCACATTTTTCTCCCAATACTCACGTTTGCCAACGTCATTCTTTTGCTTGCTACAGCACACGTCAGTCCAGTTCAGACAAATTCCACCTCAGAATTCAAATGAGGGAGAGAAAGGGTTTATTTTATACAGGAATTGCATCCCTCTGGTGTTGAGGTATTACAGTATGATTAATGAAGCACTTGGCTGAATTTAAGACCTTGTGGTATATTTCTAATTTGTACCATAGCCTCCATACTCAAGCTTAATGGAAGGACAAACAAAAGCAACACTAATCAAACCAGGAACAAACAGCAAAATATTTTTCTTCTCCCTGTACATCTTTACGATCCATGGCAGTTACTGTTGGCAACTTCGACTTTGTTGGGTAAATAATTGAGACTATTGTGTGGGAGTAAATGTGACATTTTATAGAAGATGGTGGAGGGGGAGTCTTTACCAATTACGAATCAATAGTAACGATCTTGGGTGCTTTTCTGAGGTCCAGAAGTAGCAGTGGCAGCTAAGGACATCAATACTACCACTGGGGCCTGAGCGGGCACATCACAGGGTCACACACATGCAGACACGCATGCATGTACACACGCAAACATGCCTCCAAACCTGCACATGCTCCTTGAGCTCCAAAAATCCCCTCATTAGCACAGAAAACGCCAACGCAAATGCTTGAAGGCCACCCGAGAATGAGAAGTACGGACTCCCTGACTTCTTTGTTATTCCTGCAGAATCAACTTGTAGGCTGAAGCCGCTCGCCACACCAGGCCACAGGAAGAGCCATGAAACAGGAAGACGCTGCCCACGACAGCTGAGAGGACAAAGCGGGACTTTACCTCACCTTGCTGTAAAGTGACCTGCAGACAGCTGACTTCACCTCGCACTGTCAGGTACCTGCACCTCGTGTGCAGAGAACGTGTTATTTGTCTCAGGTCAGTAACCGCTAGAGCGAAAGCTTACACTGGCCGAAAAGGATAATGATCGTTTAAGATTCCCCTTGCTTTGGGTTTTTTTGTACAACAAGCATCCTTCAAATTCTCAGTGGGCCCATTGTAAGCAGTGCAATGATCATAATTACACGGAACCTCATTAATCGTCGAAGTGTTGTGATGCATTTTACACTTCAGCAGAGATAGTACAGGGGGGGGGGGGGGGGGGGGGGGGGGGGGGGGGGTGGGGGGTGGGGGGGGGGGGGGGGGGGGGGGGGGGGGGGGGGG
>JABJVR010049264.1:0-22338 GCA_025773905.1 Chitala chitala | reverse complement strand
GGAGAACATGCAAACTCCACGCACACAGACCCAAGGCAGGAATTGAACCCCAGGCCTGGAGGTGCGCGGCGACAGTGATAACCACCACGCCACCAAATACAGACTAACCAAAAACAAATAATAAATAGTAATATAAGATCCACGATTTTGAAAAAAGATTATCCATAAGGTAGAATGCTCACCAAAATTGTATAAAGCAATACCATTCTTAATCTGTGCACCAGGAACACTACCAAAAGAGTGTTCTTTGTCATAGATTTGTAATATATTTATGCAGTATTTCCCAGTTCAGAGTATGAGCCCACAAGAAGATTACTTAGTTCTGCTAAAGGACAAGAATAAAATAAAGCAAGAGAAAGGACAGGGCAAAAACAAGAGGCCGGGCAAACAGACGCAAGACTAAGCAGTCCACAAGCAGAGACCAAAAAAAGGAACCTATGGTGGAACCTCATTTCAAATGAAATCCTAAACAAGAGACAACTAGAAATAACCAATATTCAACAAAATTAATAGCTGGGGCTTTACAGAGGCCCATGAGACTGTTGCCTCAAGTAACAACCATGTCATGATACATACAAAATGGAAGTGTGCCAAATTTCATTGAAATATCCTGTTAAAGCAAAGAATGTTTAGCTCTGCTCAATGCACAAGGTGTTGAAATGTAAAAGGCAAGTGCATAAAGATCAGTCACACAACAGAATCAGTGTGAATTCATGCAGATATGTCAGTCAGTCAACTTCTATACCACTTCATCCTGTTAAGGGTCACAGGAAGACTGGAGCCCATCCTGGGAGACATAGGGCAGGGCATACAGACACAACAGGCAATTTGGAGACACCAATAAACCTAACCCACATGTCTCTTTGGACTGTGGGAGAAAACCCACCAAGCACACGGAGAACATGCAAACTCCACACACACAAACCCAAGGCGAGAATCGAACCCCAGGCCTGGAGGGAGTGCTAACCACCACACCACCCATGCAGATATATCTCTGTGTTAAATTTGTTATTAATTTTTCCTTTTAACATGGTATGTATCTTACGAATTCAAGTACCTATTCTGCTTTCGGCAACTATACCATGTCTATGTTGATAACATTTAAAGGTCTATAAAGGACAACTATTGATTTATACAAACTTTGAACAAGACTTGATGATAGGAGTTCTTCATTCTAAGAAAAGTTTAATCTGGAGCAGAAAGGAATAAATTAAATTGCCAGATTCTTCCATTGCAAAGGCAGTGATTGGATTCAGGCCTTACACCAGAGGAACAGATGGTTACTGCCTGTTTAAGAATGTTGCGTGGGTGTTGAGGAGAAATTGGTTCCTTTTGTGTTTGTGCATTTGAAGGTCGCAGTAATAATGTGCTTTGCTGTGGAGTGCCGGTCTACGGGGCCTTGGCTAATTTCTCCCACATTCTTACTATTAGCCTTCCATTCAGTGCAGCCATACGTTTTTCACTGTGGTCCTTGTATATGCCAGTCCAAGGCAGGAGGACTGCAGAAGGTTCTCAGATAATAACCCACAGGCACCTCCAAGACACCTGGGTGCACCTGGGCCACAGTGCTTTTTACATTTGGGGAAATTGTGTAGTAACTACCAGCATTTTCAAATACTCCTATGAAAACACTTATTTATTTTTGGAAGGAGGGGGACAAAAGAAAGGCAGGGGTTAGGGGGGGGGTTTATTCTGGCTTTGTATGGAGCTTTTGTGTTGCTGTAATAGTGCTGAATAGTGCTGAAATCTTGTTCTGGTTATGTAAGGAAAGAAACTTTGTTATTAAAATCCCTTTAATATTTTATCAGAACTCAATCATGCACAGGAGCTGATTATTGCAAATTGAACATTTAGCTGAAGAGCAACTGGGTTAATTTTGCTGGTTCTTTAACAACTGTGTTTCATTATATCTGTGTACCGTAATCTCACTGAGTAATGCAAATCTTATATATTAGCGGTGGGCTCTTATTAAAGGTGTTTTAAAAAACTGAAGTTATCTCTTGGTACAAGGCTATATGCTTCCTTTGATTATAACAATACTTAACTATACTCACTGTAGAATTAGTTCGCTGCCTTTGAATTCTAGATCACCAAAATCAAAGTTCTAATGAAGGCACATAATCATCATCATATCACACCTGAGAAATGTTAATGAGTGGCATTTAGTGCAGGGTTAACAATTTATCTTCACTTGCTCAGCGGGGTTTTTTTGGGGGGCAGGGAGTCAAAATGGTTCTTTCTCCCCACAAGTGCCTTTCCAAGAGGCAAATAAACTTGTCTCTTAAACTAAGAGCTGTGCTTAATTGAAAGCTTGATGTTGTAGCCCTTTTCTGTTTATTTATTTATTTATTTATTGCTTTCCATATGTGTTTAGTTTGGTTGACACTCGTTGTCTTTTCTGTCTTTCAGGAAGAAAAGCTTTAATAAAAGATCCAGTTGACCCCCACGTCCTGAAACACATTATTCATCACATGAAGATATACAACTTTCGCAAGCCTCAAATCAGCTAGCTTGACAACATATCTCCGGCTGTTTTACTGTTGCTGTTTTACTTTACTTTACTATTTTACTGTTGAAAATAGTGTGGAGATACAGATGCTTCATCATCTGCTTTAAAGGAACTAAACTTGACTGTGAGCAATCTGATTTTAAACACAACCTCTACTCCACTTGTAAAAACACAAGAGGGTAGTGTAGTAACACCTTAATCGCTGACAAACACAGTCAAAGCAAACTGAAAGTTGTGCAACAATTTCATGAAGTTACTGTGTGATTGTGCTGATGACTTTCAGATGAAGAAGAACACCTACTGGCACAATATTCTGACTCTACAAGTACTCTATCAGTCCACCATTGTCTTTGGAGAACTGTAGCAATCAGTTGTCTTTCATGTAATTAATTTTTTTATTTGCTCACCATAGCAGATTTACTGACATTCAATTAACAGCCTTCACATTGACTTTCCACAAATTTTTATACTTGATGATCTTCCCGAGCCAACTGGACTTGGGGGCCACTGGGATTTGAGCCTCTGGCCTTAGAGGTACAAGGCCACAGCACCTTGCCCTTAATTGTACACTTAAAATATATTGATAAACTATGGTGATACACAGAGGAATTATACTTGACATGGTAGTGAACAAAGTGTCTGCAACAACCAAGAGTTTACTTGTGATTATTTGTATTGTTCTTGTCTCAACCATATCAACAATATCAAGATTGATGTACTGTACTTCTCCTTTTTTCCAGTGATGAACCTTGAAAATTAAAATGAAAAGGCTTTTAGCTTATCATACTAGGAAACCAAACTCAATGAATCAACAGCAGATTGGAGCCCTCTTGTTTAATCTTGATTCTAGTCAGCACGGTAAATCTTAACAGCTGTTTTGCTCAGCGGGTTCTCCAATGGCCCGCCTGATAAAAGCCCCTGGGTACAGCCACTCTATCACCAGATGCTCTCAAGCTGTTTAGAACCTGCATGAGGACAGGATGGAGCTTCTTCTTCTTCTTCTTAACAAAAGAAAAACGTCCTCTTTGCCAGCTTGCCCTGCCTGTATCACACTTTCATGAATAAGCGTGTGTCAGTGGGATGAGATAATGCCATTTGAAAATCCATTGTTCTGGTGCATTTTCTACCAGACTGTTATAACTAAACCTTAGGCATTGAGTGCTTTCAGTGTCTACACTCTCTATTTGCAAGAGCCACAATTACAGAAAAGAACACCTGGCTAACTGAGCATCTGGCTTTAGGTGTCTTGAACAGACGCTATAGCTCATTATACTGCAGTTACCTCCTCACCTTCTCCACCTCTGTCCTGCTGCCTCCAATTATGCCATTAGGTGCCCTCATGTAGAGAATGTGATGTCCAGGTTTAAAACCTGTGGTGTTCCATCACCAAACAGGTTTAGATTCAAGTGGAAATGATGCGAAATGCTAATATACTGTAAAACCTTAAATGGAAGAAATCACTAAATACAGAAAAGTTCACAGAAGCGAGTGTTGAACAACAGAGTGCTGTAACGAGTGCGCTGGCTAAGCCAGAACTCAGCCGGCAGAGCACACACCCTGCCATCAGATTTACGAGCTAAACGCATCACAGGCTTAGAAATCCGAACACAGTAAGAGACTCCCACACCCTGTGGATATGTCTAGGGAATGAGAGGAACCCAAATGAAGTGCTGAAAGTAAAGCAAGTAAAATATTTTGAACACCGCTGGATCAGTATGGTATTATGACTAACTACACATAATTCAAAACAAAACTTTGAAACCACAGAAAACTAGCGTGTACGTGTAAATATAAACCAACACGCTTGCTAGTTTATTTACATTGATCTAGACACAGAATTCAGTGATATCATATTTACACATATTAAATGTAACAATATTACTGAATGCAAAAGGAAGTATAACAAAATAGCAATGATTATATAAACTCCTGGAGCCGTAACAGCAACATTTACAAAGAGAAAATAAGAACGGCAACTTGTTCTTTCATATGAAATGGCTAAATGGCACATGGGGTCATGCCCATGTGTAGTGGCAAGTGAAGAAACTAAAAAAGACATGTTCCATTGTGCTCAACCCAAAGAATATAAACAGGAACATAACAGAGCACAGCTTGTCCCCCTGGATTCGTTTTTAACAACAGGATGGAGTTTCACAATGCCTAGATGAGCTCTAGAGAAAGACATTATACAGCATCTTTATAAGTTTCTTGATCAAGGCCTATACTGTAGTTGGGGTATTGTTAGTGTAGAGAACAAGGCCGTGTATTCATGCTACCAGGCTCATGAAGAGGGAACTCTCTTTGTTGCATTCCCCCAGTCAAAGGGAATCTGTAAAGCAAACCAAAAGTAGTCAAATGGCAACTGAGGCCCATATCCAAAAGAATAAGTCTTGTGGGGGTGCCTAGCCTCTGAAATAACCAAACTAAAGCAAGCCTAGAGCTGTTTTTTCTCTCTTTCTTCCTCTGCCATGTCTACTCACTGGGAATGATTAGGCAGCTGTGGTAGAACATGGCCTCTTTTGTATAAAAAAAAATAGGGTGAACCCTTTGCCAGTATTTCCACATCTGTACATAAAGCTTTGAATTCCTCTATCTCTGTGAGGAATGATTGTTGTGGTGTCTCAGAAGCAGAGAGCTGAGGTCATTCCAGGCTGCCTTTGATGTCCAGGGCAGATGCCTGCTCACTGTCTTATCCATGACACTATCATAGGTCACCATCAGGTTAAGAGAATTGAGTCTCTGCACTCCACTCACACACTCAAACAGAGTCACTACAGGTTCCTGACAGCTCCACCATGGGTATCTGCCTGAGACTTTATTGGATAAGATGTCCTTTGTGGTAGGACAAAGTGTAAAAGCTGCACAAACAACACTCCTTTTATCACCTTAGATTGATCTAAATAATCAGTGGGTACTAAAACCTGGTAAAATCCACATTTAGCTACAAGTTCCTCTACAAGGATTTAAAATGTATCTGCAGTGCAACCCTCTCAAGGCCCTGCCTAGGCAATCTGCTTAAAGTGTTCTTTCCTTCTGTCAGAACAGCTTTTGAAGCAAAGGGAAGGTGAACAGTCATTAGCTTTATCAGAGGAACAGGGGGAATTATGGGACGCTACACAGCGCTGCCTACATGAGCTCTGCACAAGCTTACCCCCCTCCCCACCTCATGCAGTTCTTTATTGGCTACCAGCCAAAACCACATCAGGCAAACCATTGTTATCCCCACTGATCACACAGGTTGAATTGACGTGGCCCTGCACTTGTAAAAACATATCATATGTATATATCCCGGATGACATCCCTGAGAAGTTGATTTATTTGCCATTGTGAGCCACAGTTGCTATTCTACCAGCATATTGTGATTAGGAGGGGTGTCCTTCCATTCCATCTGGTATTTTATATCACACACATTACAAATTTGTGATAATACTGGTTTTGTTCTGGGGGAAACACGAACGTGGTTTTTTTAAGGTCTTCAAGATGTGGCTGTTCACCACTGAAATAGCGTGTCGGTGTTCTTCCCCTATTTGTGGATGTCCAGCCCCCCCGGCTCTCGGAGCAGATTAAAGATGAGTCACATTTGTTGCCTCTGAGGTGAGTCAGCCAAGGTAAACATCCTTTTATCAGCTAAGGGAGGCGACGACCCCTCCGTTTTCTTCAAAAAATCAGCTTATCTTGAGCCCAGGCTGAAAGCCGTTTAAGTTGTATCTTAACTTGTTTCGTAAAAATGGATTTGATCCTGCTTTGATGTGCAGCCACCACTGTGGCTCATTTTTGTTATTTTGTTTACCTGCACTGACAGTGTTTGCTGGAGCGAAACGTCGCTCGAGCGACTGTCTACTTTGACTCACCTGTGCTGACTTGTCGAGCTATGACATACAGGGACACCAGCCTGAGGACAGTTCTTGGATGACGAGACTTCAACAGCATCAAGTTTTAAGGATGTGCAATTTCACGGGAAAACTCTTGGTTTGTCTACACAACTATCATCCATCCATTATCTTAACTGCTTATTCCTGGTGAGGGTCACAGGGAAGCCTGGAGCCCATCCCAGGGCACATAGGGCAGGGGACGCCAACCCACCACAGGGCACACACTACGGGCAATTTGGACACACCAATCAACCTAACCTGCATGTCTTTGGACTGTGGAAGGAAACCAGAGCACCCGGAGAAAACCCACCAAGCACAGGGAGAACATGCAAACTCCACGCACATAAACCCAAGGTGGGAATCGAACCCCAGGCCTGGAGGTGCGCGGCGACAGCGCTAACCACCATGCCGCACACAACTAGCAGTCTTTTTTAATGTTCACAATCGATCCCAGTGTTAAAAACTTCCTCTTTCAGCTGCTCCCTCTAGGGGTCGCCACAGCGGATAATCCTTCTCCATACCAACCTGTTCTCTGCAGCTTTCTCTCTCACCCCAACCTCTTTCATGTCCTCCCTCACTACATCCATAAACCTCCTCTTTGGCCTTCCTCTTCTCCTGTCTGGCAGCTCCATCCTCAGCATTCTTTTCCCTATATACTCTGTATCCCTCCTCTGCATGTGTCCAAACCATCTAAGTCTCGCTAGTTTCACTTTGTCTCTGGACTGTCCTACTTGTGCTGTCCCCCTAATATGCTCATTTTTAATCCTGTCCAATCTCCAGTGTTAATAACAACTACATTTACTTAATTTCATACCAAGAAGAATCAGATGGCTTAAGGAGCCATAATAATGGTGTCACATCCCTGCCTATCACGTTCCCACTGTCCCCTAGATGTCGCCCTTCCTCCTGTCCTTTCTATCCTGTTCTTTCGTTATTAGTTGCCAGCCTTGTGTCATTCAACCTATTGGTTTGCCTTTATGTACCTCACTGGTTTGTTTGTCCTTTGCCGGTTGTTGTAGGTGTAATCTTGTGAACTAGTTGTTGCTGTAATAGTCTAGTGTTGTTCTTTCTAGTTTGGATTTAGTTCTTTGTGTTCCCTGTAGTCAAGCCTTTGTTTTATCCTGTATTACAGCCTCCCTTTTCGCACATTCGGCCTCGCCTTTCTTTCCTTCTAGGCACAGATGTTACAAATGGATATACAGATTTAGGTTTCTCACCACCCCCAGAGGGTTTTTTTTTTTCTCCACACTGTGGAAGTTTTGGGTCCTCTCCTTTGTTGTCATATGGCCTTCACTTTAGCCATGTGTTCTTTTGTGTACAAATTTATGTTCAGCAACTTTGTTGTGAAAGGCACTATATAAAAATAAAGTGAATATGTCTGAGCTGGCACCCACGTAACCTCAGCGGCTTCAGTGTATGTGTGTTGGGGGGGTCTGTCAACATTGCTACAGAATAATAACAGAGCCAGGACTCTGAAAACAAAGTCGGACTCTGCAGCCAGTTGTCACGCTCTTTGTGATTGGCCACCCCCCCTAGTCCTCTCTTTCTGTTTTTTGTCACTACGCGTCTTTCTGGTTAATTGTATTTAGTATTCTCAATTGGTTCTGTTCAGTGCATTTCTGTTTTAGCTTCTGGTTGTTGTAGTCTGCTGTAGTCGTACGCTATAGGTGTCTTGGAATTATCTCGTTAAGTTACTCTTGTACTTTACCGTGTCAGATTTAGTCGCTGTGTGTGTTTTTCCCACTTTGTATTCCCTTGGTTCCCTGTTTAGGTCTGTTATTAGAGACTTTGTTTTTCTGTTTAATAAAACCTCTGTCTGCACGTACACCTTTCCTCTCTATATTCCTGTTTTTACCTGAGCGTTATGCCAGTTGCTGTGTGCAATTCCAACAGCAACTCACAAAGTGTTCTGCTAACAGTTAATGGACAGCACTTGCGATATATGTACTGCAAAGACTACTGAGCTGGCAGTGAACTATTTGAGCCTATGGATATGAGGTTTACAACACGCAGTTTTGTTTAACAAAATGTGAAATGAGCAGTTAATTGATGACTTTCTGCCATAAAACACCATCAAACAGGTCCATGTAAATGAGTTTAACATATGTACACATAGCATTAAGTTTGATACCACTGATCATTTCCAGTAGTTTTTTTTACCTCTGTCCAGCTCCAGAGACTTATTTCACACATTCAATGACAAAATTTTGCCATGTGTATCCACTTTTAACAGGTTATTAAGGCATAGAATGAAATGAAATAGCTCAGTAAGGTGTGCTAATTTGCAAAATACATCTTCTGTTGCTTAAAACACTTACTGACATTTTAGAGAGGAAAATGGAAATGTAAAAGCCAAATCCATATGCAATGAGACACTGAAGGAGAACTGTAAACAGTCTAAGTCATAATCAGATTTTTTTTTTATACAGTAGTTAAGTTTACAGACAGTACATGTATACAAAGCTAGAGTTAGAGCTCATTTAATGTATGTATGTATATATGTATATATCCATCCATCCATCCATTATCTTAACCGCTTTTTCCTGGTGAGGGTCGCGGGGAAACCTGGAGCCCATCCCAGAGCACAGGACACCCAGGGCGGGGCGCCAACCCACCATAGGGCACACACAGACACACTACAGGCAATTTGGACACACCAATCAACCTAACCTGCATGTCTTTGGACTGTGGGAGGAAACCTGAGCACCCGGAGAAAACCCACCAAGCACAGGGAGAACATGCAAACTCCACGCACACAGACCCAAGGCGGGAATTGAACCCCAGGCCTGGAGGTGCACAGCAACAGTGCTAACCACCACGCCACCGTGCCGCCTATATATATATATATTGCTTTATTGTGGGTGCAATGAAACAACTTCAAACGAATAGGAATGTAATCAATATGAAAAATTTATGCTTTGACTTTGTAGCAAAATTAAATTATAAACTAATTAATCATATTTTTACATTTTAAATATTTTATTTTTATAGAATTTGTCGTATCACGATGATTTACGTTGAATTTCGTTGAACAAGTTGACAATACGTAGTACAATCGCAGACAGCATTATTGTGTTACGTTGTTATACCCTTTGGTTGAATGCTATAGTATTTATTTAAACACTTCCTACCTCTTGCCACAAGATGGCAACTCTTGATACAATCAACTCCAATTTGCCAGTACAACACCTTTACCGAATTACTAAATCAGTCATAAAAATATAACCAAGACATCTAAAGTATGGCAAGCAAAGTAAAGTTAAGTTAAAAAAAAAAAAAACAACAACCCCAAACATGATGTTAATTAGGTTATATATCAGAAGATAGATGCTTATATAATCTGATTTTAAAAACTCCCTGACCAATTTGAATGCAATTGTTTACCATGTGTTTTAAATATTATACATGTCAGTGGTCCCGCACAGAAACAATAGTAAATAAATATCTTATTAACTTTATTTCAATTTTGTTGACTATCAGATCTGCAGGGTTAGGGTTGGTCCCACTGATTCTGCGTTATGGTGAGTTATATTTATTATGCCTGATTATGCGCGTGCGCAATGGCCGGTCCATGGAAAATTGTCTTACGTGAAACTGGTCCGTGGTGCGGCGTGGTGGTTAGCACTGTCGCTGCGCACCTCCAGACCTGGGGCTCGATTCCCGCCCTGGGTCTATGTATGTGGAGTTTGCATGTTCTCCCTGTGCTTGGTGGGTTTGCTCCGGTTTCCTCCCACAGTCCAAAGACATGCAGGTTAGGTTGATTGGTGTGTCCAAATTTTTGTGGTGCAAAAAAGCCGTGGTGCAAAAAAGGTTGGAGACTGCTGATATATGTCATATATAACCAGGTATCCTTCAGTTAACATTTTCCTTTAAAAAGTTGAAAAGTTGTTAGATCTGGGCAATCAAAGCTAAGTGTGTAGCATAAAGTAAAACGCTGTTTGAACTCGCCTTATTTGAGCGTTTGAGCATAATTCAGCTCAGTTTTTTGAAGCAGCAAAAGAAAGAACCTTCAATCTTAAACCACTCAAATGGAACATATAGGACCTTAGCGAGATTATATGAATGACAACAGATTCATAGCAAAAATGTGTTATTTAGGTTTGATGTGGTGTTGACTCTGCCTTAGTTTTAGACTGATTACACTATTTTCTCTCCGTAATACTGGTTTAAAACAAAGCCAAACCAGAAGGACTTACAAACATTTTTTCTTTAAAACTGGAAACTTGATTTTGGAAATTTGCTATAGTGACAGCTATTTCAGTGGTCCCAAAGGGAGAGTATCATAAATGTAGATGGGTTAATTTTTCTTTTCACTGTCATTCCTGTGTATGTTAATGGAATGTTATAGCCACATTGTTGACTGAACATTAGTACTCCCCACCACGTGGGGACCCTATTTGTAGCGCTAGGACTTTGAGGCCTAGAAAGGCACAAAAGATCTGTTACATAACTTTGTTTTGAAGACGCTAATGGCAACTCAGTACAGCTTGAATGTTTTTACTGTGCAGAGGACTGTTCTTGAGGTTTCACAACACAAGTAAGGTTTTGTGTTTTGGGGCATTGGTATAAAAACATATTTGGTCTTGTAAAGTTTAAAAACAATAAAAATGGGCTGAGAAGACAACAAGAATCCATTTACCTTGTTCCCACTCATAATATTCACAGCAGGTCATTTCAGATGTCTTTTTTTTTTCTTCCTGGTTTCAGTTATACAGTGTTTTTTTAAAACATCAGCACCTCCTTTTGGATATTAGGGCCAGTGTTGATGAGACCTACTCATCTTTGCATATCGCACAGCGGTTGGCTATAAGAGTACCTATATGTGTTTGGGACTCATGCATTTAGATTATTCAGTAATAATGAATAGCTTTGGGTTGAATTATTTTGGTGTATATTCTATATAGTGATGACTAATTTTGTGGTCAATTCTGCATTTACAGTCTGTGGGGCATGGAGCAGATAAGAACAATTTTGTATTTTATTTGTTTGTTAATTTGTGTGT
Organism: Chitala chitala; assembly: GCA_025773905.1. Classification (NCBI taxonomy): domain Eukaryota; kingdom Metazoa; phylum Chordata; class Actinopteri; order Osteoglossiformes; family Notopteridae; genus Chitala; species Chitala chitala. Next base: position 10,955 of record JABJVR010049264.1, on the reverse strand, counting down.
AGCAAAGCACAGATTTAAGTATTTACAATGTAAAGCATAAAAGTCTATGGTATGTGTATGTCCTGTCTTGATTTTTTTATAACACTGGTTTGCTGATGACTGCTTTCTTGAAAAATTTCCAGAATCTTTTTTTTTTTTTTACACTTCGGTTTCTTTTTTTTTTTATAAAGAAACTGAAAACTGAGTTTTTAAATACATTTAAAAATCTTCTTAAAGGCTATTTATTATAAAACAGCACTTAACCAGTCATGGACTGTGATGTATTAAGTCCACCTGTCCACTGGAGTGTGTCTATTTTCTGCACCAGTGCTTTTCACAGGGAGATCACACAGGGAGATCACACCATTTTTGCCTAGATTCTGATGCCTATTTAAGTAAGGAAAAAAAAAAAAAAACCTCATAACTGTTTTTGAATCCTTGTACTCCCAGCTCAAGATCTCATCACTCTCCATTGAAAAATCCTTATTACCTTCAATTGTACCTTTGATTGCAGCACAAGCCTGTCTGTTTTGACCTTTTTTCTGGCTCTATTCACTCACACACCATTTGAATGTTCAACTTACATTCAGTTTGCCAATTTTATAGGTCCAGCCACCTTTCAGTCAGCTCACCTTTGGTCATTCACCACTACATCCTGGGAGTATAAGAGGATCAAAGACCAAATTAAGCATATCGTTTGTGCTGTTCATAAAAACATAATATCAAGCATGCAGAAATTGTAGTATGATTTCTGGGGGACTGCTTATCAGCTAATCTAAAAAGTGTGGTTAAAGGCAGTTCCTTGGCCTTATGGTTCTTGCCGTGGAGAACAGTTTTAAAAAGTCAAGGTAAATTACAGGCTTTAATACAAAATAATGGAAATCAGCCAAGGATCGTAATCGTTTTTCTTTGATCCATAGTATAAAACTAGCTTTAGAATGAACAGGTACTGGGGAAGACTCTTTCATTGGTCCATAGCAGACTGGGAAAGACACCTAATAAAAACCTCTAAAATCATTTCAAGTCTGTTTAATGTTGTTGGTGTTCTTTAAAAGTATTAATGTGTATACATAATTTTAAATTAAAAAATATGTACGTTTGCCTATGTATTCTGCGTATCTATACAAGCCAAGAACACCTAATGCTACATTACTGTGTGTGTGTGTGTGTGTGTGTGTGTGTGTGTGTGTGTGTGTGTGTGTGTGTGTGTGTGTGTGTGTGTGTGTGAGAGCATGTATAACCATGTGAGAACACTAGAGAAACAAGGCACACACCTGACTCGTCCTTCCACTGCATACGTCAATTTTGGCGGGGAGAGGCACATCCAGGTGTCAGATTTCAGTCACTGTTTAATGGCTTTGTACCACAAACGTACCTTGTTGTACGGCTGAAACATGATAGAACTTATAGTTTTAGTGGAGCTGTGAAACTCTACCAGTCCAAGCATCGTTTGGGGCAGCCAATGTAAAGGGCCACAGGGCTAACTGTTTAAAGCCAAACAACCAATTTGAAGAGCATAATGGTTACGTCATTAGTTTACTTATAATTCCTAGAATAGATGTTTCATTTTCAGCAACAACTTATTAATACTAGCATGTGTATACAGTCATTTATTGGGTTTTCATTTATTGTGGCATATAACACCGTATAAGCCGTTGTGACGTTATCGTCACTGTGTGCCTCACAGGACAGCTGTAACTAATGGTGAATGTGCTGCAAATGCTACGCATTCAGCAGGATCCCTGGCAGGTATGAGTGACTTCACCTGAGACATCATGCACAGGGGCCTGGGTGGAGCACACAGACAGGAGTGCTCAGGTTTCAGCCTCTGGGTGGGGACTAGTGTAGATCCAAGCTTATAGAAACAGCCCTCAGTTCTGATGCACGAGCAAGTTGAAGTCCCAGAGGGCAGGGCAGGGCCAGGACTCTTTTGAGAAAGGCACTTTCATTTGCCTCGCCATTTTACTCAGGCATGTGCACCAGTACACATTCACATTGCTTCCATAATTAAGAAAATTAACATATTTGTGTTTTATTTTCAATCCTGGCCCTGTGCAGAATAAGCAGATGGGTAATAAAGGGATGGATGTTTATTTTCTGACTGACTTCGTAGTATTGCATTTGCATACAGTTCCATTCATTTTTGTTAGCTAGGTTGTGTTTTTCTTTTAAAAGCACCAAGAATGTATAAAACACCAAACTGATATAAACTGAAAATAAATGCAGGGACACCCACCACTTTATGGGAACATAATACAGGATATGTTTTAAAATGCAAAGAAAAAAGCACTTGGTATCAGATGTAGCAGGTGTTGATGTTAAAGGTAAAGGGTGTAGAATTCAAAGAATTTTACTTAAGGGCAGAAACAAGGCTCAGCAGCACAGAAGACTTCCTCCAGGGCTGCTGCAGAGGACAAAACAGATGAATTACTCTTCTGCTATATTTGATCATTTAATATAATATTCCATATGTGGTATTTTTATTTTGTCATGCATGTATGCAAAGATATTGACACTTTATGGTTAGTCTATTTAGTGTATTAATACTATGATTGTGTGTGTGTGTGTGTGTGTGTGTGTTTGTGTGTATACACACAGTTTTTAAAACTGCACATTGAAATTACAGTATAGGATATCATTTGTGGTGTAACTTCATTATATTCTGTCTATGTTTTTAGTTTAAACTCCTAGTAATCTAAAATGGATTAAGAGCTATGCAGCCATTTTCTAATATCCATTGTTTTATACAAACAATCTACAAGCCAATCTGTCTCCTGGGCAATGAGATAACAGCCTTAGACTATATGTAGCCACCATGTTTGTCTGTAAAGTACTTGTGCAAGTATATAATCACAGGTGCCTTCAGTACACCTGGGTATAATGTTTAACTAAAAACTTGTGCAATGATTTTCAGCAAGTAGCTCAGCAACACACGTTAGTGTAGAAAACGATGGCTTCTGCAAGCCCTAACTTGCACGTTTCTTTCAACAAACACGGCCTGAAGAATAAATAAATGTAAATGTAGAACACTTGAAGCAAACCTATTGCTACCATCAGGGACATCATGCACCACATGTTTTAGGGAGGCATATAACATAATCTATATAAAGTGATTTCTACAAAGAAAAACTAAGGGGTCGTGACATCCCTGACTGCCATTACAGTGGACATCCAGCAAAGCAGCTTCCTGGGCTGGTGTTATTTTGACTGTAGGAGAAAACATGGTCCTGAGCAGCAGTGAAGGAAAAAAGGTGTGAGAAAATGAGAAGGGGAAGAAAGTGATTTTGGTACTTTTTCCTGCTTCTCTCACTATTGTCTAAAACTATTCAACTGTGATATGTTACTGCAACTCATACATTGCCAAAGGTTTAATTTGTACCACCCCAGTTGTTATGAGAAACAGAGGTTTAATCTTTCTCTTTTAAAGCTACATCATTGCCCCTATGGTAGCATACACTTGAATTAGTTTCTAGGCCATTCACTACACCTTGTCTTTTGCGAAGAAGGCTGCAGAACATCTTCAGAAACAATATACGGTTGCATTTGTTTCTCATAAAGCCAGCTCTTGGCCTCAAAACATCTTTGGAGATACAGAATCCTCCCAATGGCAGTCATGTACCCACCACCATGGTGGCTAGACCTCTGTTGAAGACATTTGCTGCTGACAAGCTTGATATTGTACCTGATTGTCCAGTTTTACTCTCCTCAGTGTTTACAAACCACTGTCAGGTATAGCATTCTTTAATACATTTAAATTCATAATAAAAATAAGAAAAAATATCTAAAAAGCTGTTTAATACCCTACATCACATACTATAAACTGTAACATGAACTTGAATTTTGTTGAACAGCAAAAAGTGTCCATAGAATTTTCTTTTCCTATATTACCACTGTGCTGAAAAAGCCCTAATGTCAATACATTTGAATGCTGAAAAAAAAAATAACAGTACATTCATATTATGGAGACTTCAGCCTAGAGGCAGGAGGTGGATGAACTAGGAATGTGGTGCAGGGAGAACAACCGTATCATCAAGACCAGTAAAACCAAGGAGATGATTGTGAATTTCCATAAGTCTGGCACCGCCCCTTCTCCTCTTCATATCAATGGAACAGCTGTGGATATAGTTCCCTGCTTGAAATACCTCAAGGTGCACCTTAAAAACACCTTCACCTGGAATAATAAGACCTTGAACATCATTAAAAAGGCTCCTCAACACCTGTACTGCTTGAGGAAATTAAAGAGGGCAGGGCTGAATGTCATCATCCTTCACTCATTCTACAGGTGTGTAGTGGAAGGTACACTGACTCCTTGCATCAACGTGTGGTATGCCAGCTGCACAGCAGCAGAGAAAAACCCACTGCAGTGGGTGGCTCCATCTGCACAAAGAACCATCGGATGCAGCTTATCACCCATCTCGGACATTTATACCAGTAGATGCAAGGACAAGGCAGGCAGCATCACACGAGATTCCATGTACCCTGCACATGATCTGTTCGTTCCCCTGCCTCAGGCAGGAGACTGTGCAGCATCCGGTTAAGGACCACCAGACTGAAGAACAGTTTCTTCCCAGATGCTGTCAGACTGATTAACTTCTCCTCATTGCCATGCTACTCATGGGATTGTTATGGAAAAGTATGGACCACTAACTGTTGCCACACTGTACTTCCAATTCTTACAATGCCACTGACTCATATACTGCATATTTATTTACTATTAGTTTTTTTTTCCATTTTAATATGCCCTGAAGGTATTTATTACTGCATTCTTGTTAAACAATGTCAGTTTTTCCATGCAGCTTACTATATATGTATTATTTACTGCCTCAAATACCTTGGTTTTAATGCTTTTATTATTAATTTACTGGTTTTTATATTTCAAGGCTTCCATTTTTAAATTTATGTATAACAAATATTGTGATGTTTTAGTTACTCACTGTTACCGAGATCTGAGTGCTGTATTTCGCAGTTTCCATGTTTCATGGCGAGAATGATAATAAAGTTATCCTCATCCTTATAACCATCTGAAAGCAGCTTTAAATGAATGTGTACAAGCTCATTGACTAACTTCCTGTTTGACTAGATTCATATTGCTGAGTTTGTCCAACAAGTTTTACATGCTGGGTGAAAAAGTTCCACAACTTGTCTCGCGAAACTAGTAGCGTTTTTTTTTTTTTTTTTTACAGACATATCTCTTCAGCTTTTAAGTAATGTTCAATATCTGCGTAACATCAGTTTTTGTAAAATGAACTACGCAAACTGTTTCATAATTTAAATAAATGCAGGAAAATGTTTAGTGTTTTTCAGTACTATATAAATATTTGAAATTAAAATATATTAAATATATCGCGTTTCATGAAAAGTACCAAATATAATTTCGCATGTCTAATTCAGACAATAGTTCCACCTGGCAAAGATAATAATAGTAATTTTAAATTATACTTTGATTAATCGCAAATTAATTTAATGCTAAATTTAGAAACTACTACTTTGTGGTGGTTCACATGTAAAAATCGGCATTTTGTGTTAGATATTTATCTCCCGGTGCCAAATATTCAACACGCTGACTCCAACGATTACCTGCACACATTAGTACTTAATAAAAATGCACTTCATGGACGTACAGATATACTATTAAATAGCTGCAACAATTGACACAAGTAGTTTAATATTTGGGCTTTAAGTGCTAAAATAACAACGCTATAACTACTTAATTAATAACAAATAAATTACATAACTGCAACTTCAAGTGGTGGTCTCCCTGACTGGATAAGGCAAATTAATAAAATTAAGTTTATGAAAATTTGATCACTGTTCTCCAGCGCAGGAGTATTTCCTCTCTTATGTATGCAGTTTGAACCCGGCGTGTCCAGTATGAGGTCACCCCTACGAGTGCGGCCCCTCCCTCTCCGGCCGCCGTGGGGATCGGAATGACGCCACCCTGGCTCCTCCCCGGCGCAAATTCGGCCTTCGCGTTCATTTCATTCCTCCTTTCATTCCGAACATTCCTCGCATCCTTGTAGGTGCGCCGCCGCTTCGTATGGACGAACCCGGCCGGCCCTGAAACACAGGAATAACTTTGTACACAGTTTACAAAAGCTAAATCAGACCACACGGGGGGAAAATAAGTGGCGATCATAAAACAAAATAAAATATATGAGGTGTCTGAGGTAAGTTTATATTGTTGATGATATGTAAAATATTTACAGGTATCCATGAATTAAATGTCGACTTTTTTTGCTGATGATAGATTAGTTCGATCTGATTAAAATGCGAGAAGACTCGTTCCGTAGAGCTGCTTTCGCTACTTTGTTTCTCGCTGCTGCAGCAACAGGGTCCTTTCGCTGGATCCACTGACTCACGGCGCTGCGCTTGCCTGACATGGCACCAAAATCTTTGACATTTTTCACATTTTTTTGTAACGAAGCCCGACCATACGAGGTACACGGCTGCAGAGAGCGCAGATCGTGAGCTCCGGATGGTCCGCAAAGTGTTTCGGACACGGTTTCTAGTGCCTGCTTGGTTGTTGAAAGTCATTTTTTTACAAGATGACGGATCAGATTGTTGCTGTTTTCTTCTCCATAGTCGCTTCGACTAGGAGTTGCGGATCTGAGCGGAACATTTTGAGAAGTCGGGAAAAAATAAAACATCGCTATCAAGACAGACTTGTTGCATCTGCAGGATAGTTGGAGCGCTCCTTTTATTACCCCGTAGATCTGCAGTAAGTATTTTGTTTTTGAAATTATTGTATTTGCGACTCGCCGAATTCTTTACATTCTTCAACTTAACATGGAATTCCGTTCACTTGGTTAAATGATGTTCTCATTATTGTAACGTTGCCCATTGGTAAATCGTTACATTTATGTCGAGATTTTTCCCCCATTGGGACAATTGGTTTTGACGGCATGGCTAAGCCCTAATAATGTGGTATGGTTTGCTGAAGGTTGTAGTTTACTGCTATCGCAACTTAAAGACAAAGAAAATTGGTGCGCGCTTACAAATGAGCCAAAACTTAAGTTAATGTAAGTTTTTTTTTTAAGTTCACGCAGTTTTAGGAGGTATTGCTATATTATTTGTGGACATTTAAGAATCAACAATTTAAAAACACTGAATTGATGTATTTATTAGAAAAGTTTGCTCGGCAGGCGTGCTTCAGAGCTGTAGAGAATTGTGAAGTGAAGCAACCCGATTCATGAGCACCCTTTTTGTAATTTTATTAAATCACAAGAGGATGTTATTTTGCTACAAAGTAACTGTGTTTGATTTGTGTATTGTGCAATTTAAGTAAGGTTTCTGGAAACGTGTGATCTGTCGGTTTTCCTGACTTTCGTTTCGTGTGCGTTGAGGAGGATCTGTAGCGGATGTGTTCAGGCTCATGTTACGACTCCAACTCCTACTACACACTATTCTGTTACCACTTTGAACACTCTGTATATTTAAGCCTTATTAGGTGTGCAGTTAATTCTGTCGTGATTTGGAGCAGGTATATTATCTTTTAAATCCAGGATTAAATGACCGCTGGTTCATTGTACATCTGCACTGGATTTATCAATATTGATTATAAACAGACACTAAGTTTGGTTAACCAAGAAATAAACCGTCCTTAATGTCAGAATATTTCAGCCAAAGTTCGATGTCGATCTGTTTGCAGTTTTTACACTTTATGAACAGATTTGTCTTCATACGTTTTTTTTGACACTTGAGCAGAAAGTACAAGTACATATTTAGTTTATGCTCTATGTCGTGCTGTAATATTAGTTTATAAAAACAAACTGAAAAGATGTTAGATGTTCTGTACGTTTACCACTGTGTCCTAAATAAATTTCATCTTTACAGCTAGTTTTCACTATTGCGTGATAGTGGAACAGTCGTAGTGTTCGGTTTCACTGCTGCATGGTAAAAGCATTAGTCGGTGCGTGTAACTGGGCCGCTGTGGCGTACCCCTGTAAGCAGACCCACCCCAGCAGAGACTGGCGCGTCACGTGGCTGAGAGATGATAGTGTTTGTTGGTAGTTCACCTTAGAGGGGCTCGCCTCTGTAGTAAGCCGTGGAAACCCCTCCCCCATCCCGTATTTAGATCCTCTAATTCCTGAAAGTTTTCACCAGTTCCCGCTTCATGGTATTTGTAATCCTCACTTTTTGACTAGAGGTTCTTCCAAATCTTTCTTCAGATACACCGTTTTGCTTAAGTTTTCGAGCTTGCTTCGGTGTCTAGAGCTTCAGGAAGCAATTCAGTTAGTGAAAGCTGCAGAAGGTGGCTGAAAGTGAATCTTTTAAATCGAGAGAGTGGCCCTTTAAGGGCACGCGAGCAGAGATGAAGCTTTGCAGAGAGCTGCGGCGTTGGCTCTGTCAGTTTTTTCTAAACTGTGTCCCTATTGTGAATGAGTCACTTTAAAACACAGTACCCCTCCCCCACACTCACCCCCACATGCTCACACAAAGCATGGAGGACCTGTGTTTTATACACTGACACACCTCCAGCCCCCCACACATATGCACCTACACTGTGCTTTCAGGGGTCTTTGTAGTTGTTGGTGTGGACTGTTGAATTTTGCCTCAGTGGAGTGTCGGAGTGAGCACTTAGCACACCGTCAGACTGGTAGACGGGACGTCCTTTGTAGGGGTGTTGAACTTATTTGGTTTGTCAGTAAAATTTGAAGACCTTTCCCCATGTTTTTTAACTTGTATTGTTTTTTTTAAGCTGTTTGCATTCTGTCAGTTGCTTCTTTAGTTTTATTTTCTGTGTTCAGAGAGTGAAGATGTGGCAATTTTTATTTTGAATGGATAACTGGAATTAAATAAAATTGACCAAAAATGACAGGGCATTCCTGTGGTGAGAATGTTATCAATTGTCCTGTACAACTTTCCCCACACTTGGTGTAACCCCTTTCCCATCCCCCACTGGGGAGACAGAGTATGTTTTGGTTTTTTGGATGCTTGACGGATCGTGTGGGAGGGGCAGGTTGGGGAGGGGGTTTTGCCTTGCCGTCTAATGACAGGCTAATGGCCGCTCCCCTGACTGTGCCTTCCACTCCTTCTCTCTGAGATGGCCTATTGTTATGCCAGCAACAGGCGGCAGTGCTCATAACAGCATATGGCTCCTCCATGCTTCAGATGAGCTATCTGGCAATTTGCCTTATCAACGGATTTACATGGTTTATGCTGTAGCTGCTGACTGTTTTAGCTGGCTGTGTGAAGGAAAGGGGTGGTGGGGGGTGTTATCTTCAACAGGAATTTCAGGCTGTGTGAAGACTCCATGTTGTAGCCCTGTTGTTTGTAACATAGGCTGCTCCTCAGCCCTTTGGACCTTTTGTTTTGTCTGGAAAAAAAAATTTTGGATAATTGACATGGCAACAGTAACTCAGAAGGAGTGTATACATACATATATAATTTTTTTTTGAGATCTTCCCCAATGGTTGCCATAGGAACTTCCGTAATGTATAAGTTCTCAGGCAAATTCTGAGCCCATACATAATAGAACATGTCTATATTTGCTCTGTTGGTTACACAATGCTCCTATTGCTTTCTTTTTTTAATTAAAGATATGTCCTTCAGTAATGAAGTCTGAGTCTAAGAATTTGTCAGCTCAAGTGCTTTCGTCTTCCTTGGCCAAATAAAATATTGGTTATTGAGTCACATGAACTTAATTGATTTGTTTTTTACTCCATTAAACATCCATCACTTTCTAGGCAACTTTGATTTATTTTGAAAGTATCTTAAAAGTGTATTGCTGTTCTGGTTTTTCCTGAATGTTTTTCCCCTGACCCATCAAAATGATTGCACCTACTTTTATGTGTAACATAGTGGTAATCCTAAAATGAATTTAGGTATAAATATTAGTAAAATCAAGCTTCAGGGAATGTTAAAAACTTGTATGGGTTTTATAACTTGGCTCTTTCTCTAAAAATATATCAGCAAACAAAAAAGTCTGACATCAGTTTATTGTGCCTGTTTTTTCCTGAGATTACAGATATTAGACCCATTACCAGAATCACTGTTATTGCATCTTGTGCGTTTTCACAGATATGACTCTGCTCTTGTGTAGTTGCTTTGGAAGCGGCTGACTTAACACAGGCGACCTTGTGTCACAGGGCATTAGTGCATACAATTAACCTTTTGGAGTTCAGTCATCTGAGTTTTGCTTTGGACTGTAGGAACATCGTTACACCCTCATTCAGATATAGATTACAGAATAAAAGCAGACATCATAGCTTGTTTATCCAACAACTAGAATGCTTTTGTTTTTTTTTTTTTTTTTTTTTTTTTTTTTTTAAGCCTACAAATCTTCTCTTCAGTGGTTTGTCTACACCATAATGGTATTTCAAAACCGAAACCAAAGGAACCCTGGGATATGCACAGTGTCCCTGTGTTATTTACATTATAATTTTTTTTTTTTTTTTTTGCATTTTTCTACATTCTTGTGGACTAAGTCACATTTACATTATTGTGGACCCATGGCTAGTTATATAATGCTGTTGATGACTGTATGCCTTCAATACCTGGCCAGCATCAGATGTCTCTGTGAGAGTAACCATATATTGCTATGACCTGTTATAACCTTTGACATAAACAAGTAACAGCACTTTGTTTAGACTTGGTGCTTCAAACTTTTTCGCCCTCACCAAATAAGCAAATACAAATGCGTCTTTTTTTGGTGAGTAGTACATTTGGGAAGAATAAAATTTTATTAGTTTGCAGTGTAAAATAGCTTGTTATTATTTTCCACTGCATTTCAGTATAACAATGAGTTTATTCACTAGATATGTTTTGCTCAGCAAATGTCTTTTGTGAATATTAAGCAGTTGGGCAATTTAGTGTTTTGGCGTGCTGTTGAGCGATCCAAACTCTGGTATTATGGAATGCATGTGCTGTAATAGTTATGCATTAGATTAGATTAGATTAGATTGAACTTTATTGATCCCACAGTGGGGAAATTCACTTGTTACAGCATCTTATAGGGAAGTGGGATTAAGGTGCAA
>JABJVR010049263.1:0-22341 GCA_025773905.1 Chitala chitala | reverse complement strand
GTGTGTGTGTGTGTGTGTGTGTGTGTGTGTGTGTGTGTGTGTGTGTGTGTGTGTGTGTGTGTGTGTGTGTGTTTCATCATCTTTAACTTGTCCTGCGGGGAGGTCTGTCACTCAGGGCTTTTGTTCATCACAGATCTTTCTGGCAGCTTCCAAATCCGTTACCCTCCCTGGCTGAGTGTGCCTTTCCTGGGTTTTGCTTTGCTGTGAAGCCAGTCCCTCCTTCATGTCAGAACAGACCAGACCAATAAAGGTTTTCATGCCGAAATTTGGGTGATTGCGGTGCAAGATGACAGATTCCACAGACCGTGAAAACCAAAAGTCAACACAAAGGGGTTTGTATGTTCAGCTTGTTGATCTGGGGATGCTGTTTTATGAATGTCATGCCGGTTCTGAACACAAGCCTGATAAGGCTCTCATGTAACCGTACCGTGACTAACCCTAAATGTCATCCGCTCTGTGACTCCATCCCAACCTAATCTCATTACCTGTCGCTATTGACTTGGTAGATCTTCCCAGATGTAACTCCACACACATCCCTCCTCTTGCCAGTACCAGTCAGGCATCAGAGAAGAGCCCACCTCAGTACCCTTCACCTCCGCTTCCCCACAAGCCAGGCCATACGCAGTCCTTGCTAACCTGGAAGTAATAATCTACGTTGGTCACCCAGTGTCCTGTTGGTGTGTGTTGTCTTGACCGCTCTTCTGATCTTGTGTGTTTCCCAGAACCACTTGCACTTCATCCTGCAAGGATGTTAGCGAGAGCTGATTGGTTGCAGAGCGGAACATTAACTGCCATCTGGTGCGTGAATGTTTCATGAGCTGAATGACTGCCACGTGTCCTTTAGGTGGCAAAGACAGCGTGCACACACACACACACACACACACACACACTGAATGTTTGACTTTTTTTGCAGCATGTTGTGTGCTGTAAGATAGCCATGTTCATCCTTGTCTCGTGTTCCCGTGCGTGAGATTCCCTCCTTGCTGCTCGCCGACCTGCACTGTAAATTTTAGCCTGTATTTACACACATGTAATTAGTCATGTGGAAAGATAAGAACGGGCGGGGGGATGCAGGGGGGCATTTAGGTTACTGCGCTACGGCCATATAGGGCCCAGAATATCACACAGGAATTACTGTATGAGGGTTGGAATCTTCCCCACCCCCCCCTTCCAATAGGTAATTCTGCCCAGTGCTGTGCCAGGCTCTACATATCTCTGGGCATGACATCACCAGAGGAGCCCCCTTCCCACCCCAAGGCATTTAAACAAGGTCTGGTGCCAACACGCGATGGCACTACGGCCCAAAGCAGGGTTCCGCTTGGCTGAAAAGGGCCCGCATCTCCCTGCCTTTACCTGCTGAAAGAAAAGCCCTTCAGACAGCCATCTTCCATCTCTCGCCAGTATCAAAACAGGACTGAACACTCCCTGCCTCTCGCTACCCAGTAACAAATCAGGCCAGATCCCATTTCAAAGCCCCGTGCTGTTGAAAGCAGCTGTGTAGGTAACATCAGATGGAAGAAGAACGTGTAATCAGACGTCTTTGTGTAGATGAACGAGTTTCCTTATTCTGTCTAAACTCTGGCTGCCGTGAGGGTCCTTGCATCCAGTTTGAACTTGCAGTGAGGAATGTACCCTTTTCTGATGTCGGTAATGATCTGTTGTTTACATTGTTACTAGGGACAATAGATCTGTCACTAAGTGCTGGAGAAGGTGCTGAGTTTTTTATAAGGTAAACAATACTGTGTTCCCAGCCCACAGCTCTGCATGCTGGATGGGGTACCAGCGCAGGCTGGGCGAAATGACATAATTCCTGGCATACTGTGAATGTACTTTTTTTTTTTTAACATGAGCAGAGGGGTAAAAAGAAACAATTCTTAAAGCAACACTGAAATGTTGCATTAAAGTGTGTGACTGTGACTGTTTGAGTGACGCATTGTGCTTTCTGTCTGTTGTACGTACCCTTTCAAGAGCTCATCTGTGTGAATAACATCTGCAGCCGATAATAGGAAATTCATCTGCAGCCAAGGTGTACGTGTGTATTTGTGGGAGATTTCATTCGTCTTTCTTCGGAATCGTGTGTGAGATGGTTGGGGAGAGAGTTATGAGAGTGTTGGTTTGTGTACGTCGTTCAGACTTAATTAGGGGTTAACATGGAGCTGCCCACAAGACCCAACGGCACCTGTTGCATGTGGATATTTTTTTATGCTTCTGATTAGTTCTTGTTGTGTTATACATTGCTGTAGTGGAGATGATACAAGTCAAGCTCCTGGTGTGTGTGTGTGTGTGTGTGTGTGTGTGTGTGTCTGGGGTGTGTTTCCCCTATGAATAATAGTCCAGAAGGACACACTGTATGAGTGTTAATGTATTTATTTATTTATTTGTGGTGTGTGTGTGTGTGTGTGCATGTGTGGGTGCATGTTTATGTATGCGTGCGTGTGGGTGCGTGTTTGCACACGCCGGCACACGGCTGAGCACCTCTGGCAAGAGCAAACGGCGTGCCTCAGATGCAGGCTGAGCTGCACTTGGTGCCTTTTAGCAGGACAGACATAAAGGGTGCGTTTGAGGACTGCTTTCCACAACATCTGTGTGAATGGTGACATTGTGAAGGGGTGATGTCATCGGGGGAGGTCGATGATGTCAGGGTCCCGCCAACTCCACAGGCTGTGCTGTAGCCTGCTGGCAGCGAGGAAGATTGTTCCAGACCGCAGATTATCACACACATTTGTGTTTCACAGTGCAGCTATTCTAGTGTGATACTGGGATGGGTAGGAAGACCAGCTGTCTTACCAGATAAAGATTGGAGACCTCTTTTGAGCCTACTCTGAGCCCACTCCAGCCTTCCTCAGAGTTTACTGTGGACTTACTCATGGCCTACTCTGGGTTTACTCAGGGTTTACTCTGGATTTACTCAAGGCCTATTCTTGGCCTACTCCAGTGGTTTTAAAAAGATAAGTAAAGACACAATGAACTATTACATTTGTTTTTATCCTTCATATCATACATAACCTTGTAAAAGGTACAGAAATGGGTGACATAAATTTATTCAAAACAATACAAAAACAATAAAGCTGATAATAATAATAATAATAATAATAATAATAATAATAATAATAATAATAATGATGCATTTATTAAACAGCTGGTCAATGAACTTTGAAGTTGGGTCACTCAGCTGTTAGCCATGAGCAGTAAAGAGCAACTGACCTTCACCGATGACGGAAGTTGAAACACGGTTTGCTGGTATACAGCTGAGAAGTAAAAACGGGTAAAACACACTGATCGACGCAGTTTAATGACACTTAGTATTAACACAACAGCTATGATTTAGATTATATGTTGGTTTTAATCTGACAGATTCTTACAATTTAAATGCATTTTTTGTATTTTGTTTTTTTTTTTCATGAGTTTAAACATAAATGCTTTTGCTGAATGGGAGTGACTCATGCCTCACTCTGAACTGGCTGCGTGTCTCTCACTGTAGGTGATGTACTGGTGGCACAGTAAGGGCTGGGTTGTGTGCATGTGCGCATGTGCATGTGTGTGTGCATGCATATTCTTAGCTCTTACCTACAGCCCTTCTGTTAGATCCCACTCAACACTCTTGGCTGTGTTAAGGTTCCTGTAGGAAATGAGTTTAACAGCCAGTCCTGATAGGGAAGGTGGGGTTCCATGGGGGAGGTTCTTTTAGTTAATGCCTCCAATGGAGGGGGGGGTTGACAGTTTGTGTGTGCGTGTTGGGGGGGGGGATTGGGCCGTAGCGGGTGGCAGTAAGATGGGCCGGTGCTGAGGTTTCAGGGAAGGGAGGTAATTAAAGACAGTGGGGAGGGGGTGGGGATCCTGTGGGAGAAGGCCCCACAGCACACCGCCAGGGAAATGACTGTGATTTATATGGCAATTATAAGGGGTGTTTATACACACACACACACACACACACACACACACACACACACACACAGTCGTCACTCTAAGATATCAGCACAGCTGCACGCACAGATACACAGTGACACGCGGCCATGTGCACGGCCAGACGGACGTATTGTTTGAAGACGTATTCGTTTTACCGTTCCATTACGGGACGGGCGTCCCACACTCCTTCCTCCGTCATGTCTTCCATGTCACAGTACATCTACTCTGAGAGCCCTCTGGATACCACACGCAGCGTCCCGCACGTGCACACCTTGAGCTTCGCTGCGTGAGCATCGTAGCGTTGCGTGTTTCGCTTTTTCATGTTTTTAGCTCCTTTCATTTAGTCTCTGGGGGGCCTGTGGTGACCCCCCCCCCCACCAGCCTCCTCTGTCCCAGTGACTCCACCACCATTACACATGGGAGAAATAGTGCAGGCAGTTGTCATGCAGAAAGACAAACAACCGGCCTGATTCTGTGACTTCATAAAACAGAGGCTGGTGCGGTGTTTGGGGGGTCGGAGTGGAGGGGGCGAGGGGCTAGTGAAGCAGCGGAGTGCTGCTTTCGATTTTCTCAGCTGAAGGTTTTATTTTAGTGCACCAATTGATTTTTACCTCTTTCTACACCTGAACGTTGTAGTGGACCAGTTCAGGTTAAGGATGCAGTGGGTCCCATCCCCATTCAGAGACATTTGAGTAGTGCCTTGTGTGGTGATTGGCTGTAACCTAGCAAGGTCTCATCAGCACCAGCGAAGACCGTCGAACCCACATCCCACCCTCCCTCGCAAAGGAAGCGGACAGATTCCGGCACACGGTGAGGAGGGTTTAGGGCGGGGCTTCGTGTCGGCCCCCACCTCGCTGAACGTGCAGCAGGGCTCATACCTTCCATTTGCACCTGAGCTTTCCCATCTCCTTGTTACACCTGCACCTTGCTAATGATTGTTTTCTGCTGCGCCCGTCACGGAGAGCTGTCATTGGCGGGTTGCAAGCCAGCGGTCCAAGTAAATCCGCGACACCACCAAACCCATCATTGTAGGTGCCGGGTGGCGATTTGGCTAATGTTGCAAAACGGGGCATGGCGTCATTAAACGTCAGTGTCCGGCTCGCCGTACGTCACCGTGGTCCCAAACGTGCATAGATAAGCTGGATTCTCCTGGACCACAGGCAAAGGCTCCCAGTCCTCCAATGGTACTTCTCACGGTCAGGTCGGCGTCCCTCCAAGAGTGGCAAGGTGAGGCACTTTCATCTTCACCTTACTAATAAGCCATGTTTTTCATCAGGACACCAGTAGAGACCTAATCAATTTGAATTTTGGTGGAGATCTTTGGACAAGGACCTTCGTCAAGCAACATGAGAAATCAAAACCTCTTTAAAGGTCTGACATTGTAATGTCTTTTACCTGTAGGAAAACAAAACTGAATTTGAGACACCGAGGCTAATGGGAAGGTTAAGTGGCACCAGTTTCTCAATGCAAGTCCTTATAGGGTTGAGGAGATGCATTGTACGTTGTGGTCGTGTCATGATGTGAGAGAAACATTGATGTTTCATTGTCTGTGATGTCAGCGTGAACAAGAGCCCCACCTAATCAAAGAAGCTTTCATTTTTTAAAGAACACCAGAGAGAAGTCTCTCTCTCTCTCTCTCTCTCTCTCTCTCTCTCTCTCTCTCTCTCGCTTCCCTGTTTAAAAAAAACGAGCGTTCATTTCAGCCATACATAGAAATTTAAAAAACTAAGATGCAAATTTCTATTGTCTTTATATAATATACTATATGCTTTTCTATGCATATATTCCTTCTGTGTTTGTGTGAAAAAATTGCCGCCGATCTGCAGACTAAACATGTATATCTGTATAAATTTGTCCCATTATCGGATAATGCTGTGTGTACATGTCAGGAGTGCCGGTGTGTGTGTGTAGGCGGTGTGCCAGAACGTTTGCCTCGGTTATGTGTCCATATCGTATTTCGCGATGATGTCGCCTGTTTCTGTGACCTCCCGCTCCCCGCTACACGGGTGTGTATCCTGACCGCAGCTCTGTCACCGCCTTTTTGTGTGTTAGCCACATCGTCGTCCACCTTTCGTGCTTTTTTTGCTTAGAGCCTTTGCACTATGACCTTTGACCCATCTGCCGTGGCCTCCTCTGCGTTGCCGTGCGACACAAATTGAATTACGAAGCATATAGAATTCCCCTCCACCAGCTGGAAGGATATCGAAACGTGTGATAAATTACCACCAGCTGAGCTGGCTCTGAGTGGGACTGGAGCTTTCCGTGATCTTTTTCCCCCACTGTCCAGCCCCCCCGCCCTGCCCCGCCCCGCTCCCACTGAGGGCTGGCAGACCTCCAAATAGTCCCCTTCCCCCCCAGTCCTACATCTGTGTATCAGCACAGATCCAAACTCCCAGCGTCTCTCTGGGCGATTTGATTGTGACAAGGGAGGCGTGGCTTTGGCAGGCAGCTGCAGAATGGGATTGGGTGTCTCCGGGGAGACGGGTGGGGCCTCGTAATTTTGTTCATTTTGACAAGCTAAATGATTTCCAGGGAGCTGTGACCTGGGAGGTGATGCATTCTTTACATTAGCTAAACTTTGCGCAGCATCGAATTATTACCTCCTGTGAGTTATCTTACCGAGAAAGGGATGAGTGCTGGTGTTGTAAAACATGTAGGTACACTGAAGTCTGCTCCCACTGGACTAAAGATTACATGAAAATGCACGGACGGCTACATATTTCTGTATGTAAGAACGGTGTTACTGTACGCTGCTCTTATTTCTGCCTTCCCTTGCTTCTGGATGAGGACGTTTTTTTTCAGTTTCATGGTTGTTTCTCCTGGTGTTCAGCGATCGCTTATTCATGTCTTTTCTTTGGGCATCATCTGGTTGGGTCTGTGGCGGCTGATGTTTTATACTATGACCCAGCAGAGAAGCTCAGGTGCAGGTGTGGTCTTTTAAGCCAGGCGCTTTCTGCTGTGGTTTTAAACCAAGCACGTCCTGGTATGGTCTTTAATCTGAGCATGTCCTGTTGTGGTCTTTAAACTGAATGTCTCCCTGTAGTCTGTGTGGTCTCTGTACCAGTTGGGATGTGACCCCCTGTATTCTCTGTGGTCTCTGTTCCAGTTGGGATGTGACCCCCTGTAGTCTGTGTGGTCTCTGTTCCAGCTGGGATGTGACTGAGATGTTGGTCTCCTGACAGTCTTTGCGGAGCCTGCAGGCACAAAATTTGGACCTTCAGAGTTCTAGGGAATGGATGGCGCAGGCCATAAATCACCAACATGGGTGTGTGGGTTGGGGGGTGGGTGGTGATGGTGGGGGTCACATGATGGAGGGATCATGCATAGAGAGGGGCAGGTGGGAGGGGGGCACATTAGCCCTATAAACCCCAGGAACACTTTAGAGAGGAGGATGGGTTGGAGGGGGTGCTCGGGCCTGGGTGGGGAGGCGAGTGCGGGGGGGAGGGTGATGTTTCACACTGGCCCCAGACCAACTCTCAGATTAGGCCAACTGGCTGCCTGTCCCATTGGGAATTATGAATGTGCAGCTTGTTAAAGAGACTGGGGCCGGGATACAGACCGGGCTGACTGGGAACAGCTGGAGGAAAGGCCGGCGCGAAAGAGAGGGATTAGGAGAGGAAAGACAAAGGAGGTGAGTGAAGAGAACACCCCTCTCCGCTTCGCTAAAATCAAATCACGAGGTCAGCGGGGATCAGAAAACAGCCATGTAAGTGCAGAGATCCGAGGTGTGGTCTGAAGCTTGTGCCATGGCTGTAGATGCAAATCGTCTGTGGAAATATACCACAAGAAGGAAAAAAAAATGGAAGAGAAATGTTAGTCAGCGGGTTAGTCAGTGCTGGTCCATAATTAGGAGAGGAGCTGCAGGCCAGCAGTCTGCCCTGGCCTGTTAGCCTGCTAATTCTGTATGACGGATGTTGATGTGGAAACCTGCCCTGTCTACAGCAGGAGCACAACTTCTACATAGCAACGGTTAAAATGGAAAATGTAACTTGAAGGACAGGTGAAGTTCTACCTGCCGGTGAAGCTGTCCGCAACACAGGTGAAGCCGACGCTGGTAGCTGCGCTAACGTAATGTTCTTTTCAATCTAGAGACTGAAGTCCACTCTGGGACACCACCCGGGAACCATTGCCAACGGCAACATGAACACCATGGGTCACATGCTGGAAATGATGTCACCGCGGCAGGAGCAGACGGCTCACCACCACCTGCAGTCCCACCCGCACTCGCAGCAGCACATGCAAGCTCCGCCCCATGCCTATCAGCACCACGCCCACCAGCAGCACCATCACCACGGCAATGCCCCAAGCCACGCCCAAGGCGGGCACCACCACGCCCAGGCCCACCTCCATCATGCTCAGCATGCGCCGCGGCTGCACCCTGGCCACACCCACCAGACCCCCCCGCACCAGTCGCTGCATTCTGGAGCCCCCTCGCAGGTATATGCGTGTTTTCGGTGCAGAGTTGAACAGCGGAGCTTGGAACATGTTCACGTAATCCAGTTGTGTTGATGCTGCGCTGGTGTGAGCAACTGAGAGATGTCGCACCTCGGTTTCAAAATAAATGCCGTAAGCGCTTGAAAACACACAACAAGAAGAAAAGTGAAAACTGAGGAAGAAAATGTGTGTTTGTGGGACGGGAAAGATGCAGTACATTAAATGGATTTTGCATTTATTAGTGCAGCTGCACTCACACAGCATCACACCTCAAACTTGACGCACACAAACACCTGTAAAACACTGGAAAATGGGTTTGCACTCCCACAGGGTGTGGAAAAGCTCTTTGCCTTTGTGTGTTTCCAAATGTGTCTGCAGATTTAAAATTTAATCTATTTCTTTCTGGATTATACTGTTTAAAACTGAAATGTTTTACTATATCAAGTTGCACTGGGCAAAACTGAGTTTAGAAATGCAGGTAGTATGAGACTGGTTCTAGACCCCCGCTTTGTTTGGGGCCTGACTGGGAGACAGCGGCCCAGTACCAAATCTGCTGTCTGGTTACGCAGCTTGTCTCCGTGCACCCAGCAGGTCTCCCCGGCTGCTCAGCAGATGCAGACGGGGCAGAGCCTGCAGACGGGGCAGGCTGCAGGTGGGCGTCGCCGGCGGGTGGTGGACGAGGACCCGGATGAGCGCCGGAGGAAGTTCCTAGAGCGGAACCGCGCAGCGGCCACGCGCTGCAGGCAGAAGAGGAAAGTGTGGGTGATGTCGCTGGAGAAGAAAGCGGAGGAGCTCACGCAGACCAACATGCAGCTGCAGGTGGGGTGAAAGGAAGCCGGCTCGCCCCGTACGCTGTACCTCTCCCGTGCCTCGTTAGTTTACATATTCCTCACCTCTCATTTTGCGTCACATGCACCTGGTGTAATGCTCCATGTTGTACATGTTCCGCACGTGTATGTTGTTACACCTCACATGCTGTATACCTCAAGATAGCTTCTCCCTGACGGTTAGAAGAAGCTCAGTGACGGGTCGTCTCTTTCAGAACGAGGTGACCATGCTGAAGACAGAGGTGACCCAGCTGAAGCAGCTGCTTTTAACCCACAAGGACTGCCCCGTCACAGCCATGCAGAAGGAGTCCCAGGCCTACCTTAGTGAGTAGCTCCCCCCCCCCGCCCCGGTGTCCCCCCTGAGAGCACGGCCCAGCTGGCACTCTGTGGGCTCGGGGAGGGGTGTGTTTGAGTGACCCCGCGGTGTGGCTGTGACTCACAGCGCGCTGCGGACCGTGGGCTGGACGGGACGAGGCAGCGCGCCCAGCAGAGGGCAGAGGAGAGCAGCTGTGTCCTTACTGATGACACACGCAGGAGGGGACGCGCATGGAGAGGACGCAGGAGCGGCTCTGTCTGTCACCCCCCCGAGCCTCTGATTTCACCTCAGGATCCACACACGTGCACCCGTTTTTATTCTGCCCTTTTACCGAGCTTGCTTATGGGCTGTTTATTGCGAAAGACGCTATAAATAAAATGAAAATCATTTTATTGCTGCTTGTATCCATGTGATGGGCAGCTCGTTAAGGGCTTGTCTTTTATTAATTAGCCATGTACACATGAAAACATTTCTTTGCAATATACCTCATTTTTCTTACATAAAACTGATATAATTTTATTAAGCATTAAAAGCTGGTATAGTATATTTGTGCGGTTTGGGTCCTATAGCTATAAATACATCTATACAAAATACGTGAACGGAGCAGTGCGGGTGTGGCTGTGTTGCACTTGTGATGTTGCACAAGATTTTTTTTTTTTTACATAATTATTTACAGGTATTATTTGTGTTATTCTCACTGCTCGTGTCCTGTTTCTATGGTTACAAATAAATCAGAACAGCTCATTGTGTAAAAAGCAGTAAGAAAATTTTCTTGCAAAGTTTTCCTACTTCAGGATTGATGGGTTTCCATGTTTGTCCTGCCCTGGGTTCGAAGAGCATCATTTGTGTATGTTTACACACGTAAAGCAGCCCCTGTGTACAGTATATACACACAACTTGTTTAGGTTATATACTGTTGTCCATTTCATGCACCTATAAGTGTTTTATTAATATAACTGGATTTTTTACTCCCTGCAGGTATGCAAATGAAATAAAGATATTTTAATTAAAATAAGCTTTTATCTGATGATTTTTTTTTTTTTTGTCTTGCACACGTACACGCATGCATGCGCACACACACACACACAGCCGTGTACAGGTGCAGTCAGGTCGATGTGGCTTTTTCCACTTCTGAGATCCATCTTTTGTTTTTCCTCTCTAGGTCCGGAGAACAGCCCGTCAGGAAGTCCCGCCCCTGCATGCTCTCAGCAGCAAGTTATCCAGCACAACACCATCACCACCTCCAGCGCTGTAGGGGGCGACGCTGCGCTTGGCCAGCTGAACCCTTGCGCGGGTATCAGCCCCATCCTTTAGAGACTGTCCCTGACTCTGCTCACTGATTCGTTGTAAAGGCAGCGCCGGTCAGGATTTAGTGCTAATTAGCACTCAAGCCCAGGACCTTTCTGCACTACATTTTTGTCTGGTTGCCTTATTTTGTTCATTTCCTTTCAAGTTTCTGTTCTTAATTTGTGATGACTGTTAATCATACAAAAGTCTGAGCATGTCCTCTGTAGCCTTTGTAATGTTTCTTCCTACTTTTGCTGCAAGCCAAACAGAGCAGAACTGTCTAGAAACTCGTTCTGAACCAGTTCTGTCTATTCTCAGCAGTAGACCTTGTTGCCTTGGAAACGCTCCACCATTATTTAAGCCCAATTCTTACACAGGATGAAAAGCTTCTGGCTCCAGAATTTTAAAGAAGTATTTTACTCTGTCTGATTCTGAAGTGTCAGACATGACTTGATTATTTACACGTTTACATTACTTATTCAGATGCTCCAGTGGAATCGTTAACTCCAAGTGACTGCTGAAGTAAATGCTTCAGTTAGACTGGGGTTTCAGGTACGGGCGTAGCGCCCGTTTCTAGCCATGCCGTTTCATATTGTGAGCCCTGTGTTTCCAGGTGTAAGGTCTCTGCAGGACTGTTAAACTCACTCAGGATGAGGAGTGAGCTGAAATTCAGTAACTGTCACACAGGAAAGTGAAGACTGAGTGGATGGGGTTTTTCAGTACCTGTGAGTGGTCAGGTGATAACCACAGGAGGTGGGGAGGGATTTTTAGTCTTTTAACGCACTTTGACCTCTGGTCACCGGAGAGGCATGAAGCCGCATGTGGATCACCTAAAAAAGGATTGATTATGTGACTGTGTTTGAGGGTGTGTGAGTGTGTACCGTTCTACAGAGCATGGAGCTGAGTAACTGCTCATCTAGGCGTGCTTTCTGAATTTCTGTGTGAGATGTTTTTCTTGCCTGTTGTTTAACTGTGTTTGTGTGTGTGTGTGTAAACTCGTCTTCATGTCAGCGGGCACACAGAACTGGACTGCAGTTACAGCCACACTGTGAGGTTACCTGCTTATCCTGAACTGGAATTGTCTTCTGGTTTTATGTTTGTTGGTCTGTTGGTTCGGCGCCTTTTTTCCTGCCTCAGATGTCACCTTAAAAGCCATTTTTTGTTTGTTCTGCATGTGTCGTGCAGATCACCACCGTTACCGTCTCAGTCGTGTTTGGTGCGCTTGACACCCCCCTCCCGTGTATCTCCGAGTCCAGTGGTGGAGGGGTGTCACTGTTGGTACGTCTCAGCTGAAACGACTCTAACCCTGAGTACCTGTGTGCGTGTCTCACACGTATGTTGAGGACATGAGACACGGAGTTTCTCTGTGTGATCCTGTGTACCTTTTTGGCCAGAGGGTGTTTGAGTTTCCCTGAGAAGCGTTTGTAAGTATGTACAATAATATAAAAGTATTCGGTTCAAACTGAAACTATAAATATTGTATAGAATTTACTAGTTTTTTTTTTTTATTTTATTTTTTTTGTAATCTTATACATGTAAACTCAACCACCTCTCTGTCCTGAATGAATAAATGATGCATATTTGTGCATAACATTTGAATAGCACTTAATATTTTAAAGGTTTGTGCCCTATATATCGGAACATTTATTGTTAATTTTATTATGCATAACAGACAAAAAAAATCATATAGGTTTATATAACTTTTTATATTTCTATGGTTTTTATTAATGTCTCACATTTGACTTCTGTTTTTGCGTTTTTATGCATTTGTATAAATGTGATTTATCAGTGCAAGGTGGTAAAGTATGGAAAATTAAACACTTGTCTGTAACATTTGTGACAGCTGTCGTGTGTGTGTGTGTGTGTGCGCGCGTGCCTGTTTGTGCTCGTGTGTGTTTGTCTGTCTGTGTGCATGTGTGTGGTAACATGTTCTATTGTTTTTATTGGGAAAATTTTAAAGAACGTGAAAAAAGTTTTGAATTCCATTGCAAAAATTAGACGCTATATCGTTTCCACTTAAAAAAAAAATACACTGGCGCCCTCTAGTGTAGATATAAGGACGTGCAGCCATAGTATTACAGTAACAGACCGTTAATTAAAAACGGCGCACGCCTGTAAATGGCTGTCAGAGAAGTTGTAATGCCTCCTGTGTATTTGTCTATTTTTAGAGAAAGTGGATGTAGTACCTAAAAACTTGCATTTGAGGGGAATTGCCAACAGGGGGCAGTCTGTATCCATCCATATACTCTAAAGAGACAAGCCGAAGTTATTTCAGAGTGCTGATCACTGCTGTGCTTTTGACTGCTGCTCGCCATTTGTCTAACACCTGCCTGACAAATAAATATCCACGTGCTAAAGGACCTACCTTGATAGAGGTATGTGGGTTGCCATAGCAGCAGCCCACAGCTGGATCTCAGATGCTGTGGAGTGTTTTGTTCTCATGGCCTGAAAGTCTGCAAGTCTGATGCTGTGCAGATGTGCTTAAAAAACAGAGTTCAAGGGTCTCAGAATAGTCATACACGCGTTTTGGCTTTTAATTATTCTGCATTTAAGAAACCTGCATCTATTTCTCTCAAAGATTGTTACACATTTTGTCTTGTATTCTGAATGTCTTTACGTCATTTATTTATTTATTGCCTTTGTATTCATTAACTGGTCGAACCTCCTTTGACAGAAATGTGCTGTGCGAAATGTATCCAGGACATGTTGGTGTAACCACAAGTCATTGTACAGCTGCAAATAACCAAGTAAGTACCAGTCAGTCAGTTTAATTTGGTACACCAGGTTTTGTGGCCGTGTGTTATAACTGTTATTTATACTTTATTTACACATTATTGACATACCGGTAAAGATGTGAAAAACATCAGGTAAAGTAGTTTCTTGTGGTTCAGCAGAAGCATGTATGAGCACAGAAACTGGTGGCTGTACTTCACCAGAAACTGAATTATAGGCGTAAGGCTGAAGCCGAGTTTGGGAGTGAGTAGGAGAATCCTCCACCCTGAGGGCTAAATTAGACGTAAGGCTGAAGCCGAGTTTGGGAGTGAGTAGGAGAATCCTCCACCCTGAAGGCTAAATTAGACGTAAGGCTGAAGCCGAGTTTGGGAGTGAGTAGGAGAATCCTCCACCCTGAAGGCTAAATTAGACGTAAGGCTGAAGCCGAGTTTGGGAGTGAGTAGGAGAATCCTCCACCCTGAGGGCTAAATTAGACGTAAGGCTGAAGCCGAGTTTGGGAGTGAGTAGGAGAATCCTCCACCCTCAGGGCTAAATTACAGATGTGAGCAGGGGAAGCCAGACTGCAGGCTACAGTACCTATACACACGCACGCGCGTGCGCGCACGCACACGCACGCAGGCAACCCCACACATGCACACCCTCATCCATGCCTTATAATGTAACAGGGTAACTCAGTATAGCAAAACACACACACACACACACATACCCACAGTGCTATGCAATGTCAAGGCACACCCCATCAATAAGTACTCTTACACATATACATGTTTACAATAACTGTACATGACTGTGTGTTAGCATTGTACTAACTTCCATTACAGTTTCAATAAGCATTCTCCTACATCAAACACAAAGGTAATATTCAAATAACATAAGACACGCACACATAAACAGGAGGTGTTGCGCTTTCTGAATACACTAACCTCGATGAAACAATGCAAGTAGAAAAAACAAAAATAAAATTAAACTCCAGTGGAGTTTGGTTTTATTTGAAATGATGATGGGAAATACATTCATAGTACAATTAATGAATTAATGCCAGGTGTTACAAACGAAAATATAGTTTTACTGAGTGTAAATGACGTTGAAGGTATCACATACATTTGGAACTCACGGTCACAGAGACAGGCACAAAGAATAATCACAACAAAGTTCATATACCAGCGATGATGTTCCTGCCAACCAGCGACCCTTACCTTGCATTCGCTTTCTTTATCAAGTTTAACAAAAAAAACATTTAAATTAAACCAGAAGGAAACATTATACATGAGAATACAAGAGAGCCTCTTTGATATGGAGTAGCAGAAGTAACTTTATTTCACCGATATATTCAAATATCATTAAACCTTGAGATATTATGTTCACGTGCACACACACGCACGCGCGCACAGATTAAAAATTCCAGGAGGCAAATCAACATTCAGAAAGGACACACACTCCTCTTTACAAACTTAATTTGTATTTGTTCACTTAGCATTGGTTCAATTTGTCTCTTTGACAAAATATAATTGTGTTTGTCCATAAAAGGCATAAAACCAACTCAAAGCATTTTGGAAGACAAATGTCTGATCGCTTCAACTTAGCTGTGGACTTTCACATGCCAGGCTCTAGTCTGTGAACCTCTGTAATGCGTCATCACGGCGGCTGGTGCTGTTGTCAAGGAAGCGATCACAGGGAAACTCAATGAGGTCCCCCTCATCGATGGGACAGACCCTTGGCCTGGTGGTCTGATAGCTCGTGAAGTCAGAGGAGACAGCGGGCGCCATGCCGCGCAGTGGCCGGCGGGTCGAGTACATGTGGCGGACGTGCACGGCAGACTTCCTGTGCTTCAATCTCCGCCTCAGGTGCCGTCCTACCCAGGCTCCACCCACCAGCAGAAGCAGCAGGGCATTCATCCCCAGCATCGCCATGGTAACGATCTGGAGGTCAGCACCTCCTCGCCCTGCGCCCAGCGTCACGATGCCCGCGCAGTGGTCCCGTGATGCCACCTGGCACACAACCCCGCCCACCACGGCCTCGACACACGCCATGTAGGTGGTGTCTGCGCTGAGCTCACGTAGCGTGGTTGACTGCTCCCCATCACGCACGTACACAAAGCGTGGGAAGCGCACCACCTGGCCAAAGCGGTCGAACAAGACGCGGTAGTGCACCGTGGACGCCGAGCTGCTCCGGTAGTCCCGTGTCGCCCAGCGGATGCTCGCTGTGCTGGAGGAGACCTGGTCCACAGTCACGTTCACAATGAAGTACCGGTTGAAGTGGCATGAGTCTGTGACCACCGGGGCATCTCGCCTCCCCTCCTGGAGCAGTTCAAACTTCTCCGCTGTGGCTAAGTAGGGAGGGCTCGTCGTGGAGATAGGAAGGCCGACGCCATGCCATTTGGGTGCCATTACAAGGCTTTTTGTCACTGTTGGGCCGGGTCTCAGGGTATTTCCAGCTAAGGAGACCACTTTGCCCCTGCCTGCCTTCCCAGCAGCCCCTGAGGGTGACCCTGACCCGAGGATCACTGTCTTCTTCCGTTTGTTTGGATCTGTGCTGGGCTTCACTGGGTTTACTGTGCCCCCCTGGTCTGCCTGTAAGCCCAGCTCTTTCCCTGGGAATGGGCTTTCCAGGACCCCGCCAGCAAGGCTTTCCAGTGGGCTTTGCAGCTCACAGAACTGGGAGTTGTTCCCCGGGGACCGCAGCTCTGAACTGTTCAAATAGTCCAAATACTTCCCCTTAAGTCTGGGGGGGTTCTGACATTGCACAAACACGGTCAGGAGTCTCCCCTGAGAATGAGCTGAGCTCATCCACTGCTTCAGCTCCATCAGCTTGCAGTCACACGTCCAGTTGTTGCCACTTAAATGCAGATTGTAAAGAACATTGTTAAAAGCAAAAATGTTCCCAGACAGACTGGTTAGCAGATTCTTTTCCAGCTTTAACACCTTCAGATGTTTTAGTTGTGTAAAAGCTAGGCCGTCCACGCTTGAAATTCGGTTGCGACTGAAGTCTAACTCCTCGACTCTCTCCAAAGGTTCGAGCAGACCCGAGGGGATCTCTGCGAGCTCGTTCCCATCGATCAGGAGCTGCCTTACTGCAGACAGTCCTTTCAACGCTTCCGGGTCCACCTGAGATATCTTGTTATTGCTTAGGGATAATTTGGTCAGCTTTTTCAAATTCTGAAAGACGTGGTTGCCAATGTGTTGAATATCGTTTTCTGAAACCAGCAACGTCGTTAGAGACGACAGTGCGGCGAACGTGAAAATGTTACGGATGGTTTTTTGTTTATTGCCGGACAGGTTCAGAAAGCGAAGATTACTGAGCTTTGCAAAAGCGTTCCTGTGAATATAACGGAGTTTATTAGATTCTAGATGAAGATACAGCAAATTGGGTAAGTTTTTAAAAACTGCGTCTTGCAATATTTCTATTGCGTTCCCATCCAATCTAAGTTTTATGGTGCTATGTAGATTCATAAAACAGTCTGGGGTTATCTTTTTCATGTCATTGTTGTTACCGTATAGAATTCTTAATTTGTTCAATGACTGCAGCGTTCCTGGGGTGATAACTGATACTAAATTGTTGCCCAGATAAAGTTCTTCTAGTTTAGACAATTTCTCGAAAGCTTTTGGGTGAATTGATCTGATTTGGTTGTACTGCAGGTCCAGCCTTATGAGACTGTAAAAACGCGAGAAGTCGAAAGCGGAGATGTTGTGGATGAAGTTACCTCCAAGGCTGAAGACAAGGATGTCGCGCGGGTTGTGCACGGCAGATTTGGGGACCGCGCGCAGTCCCCTGTTCGTGCACAAAAGCTGCTGCGCGTGTTGACAGTCACAGCGGTCTGGGCAGATCGCCCTGTCCGAGACCGCTTCGGACAGGAGCAGAAACCAGATGATCAGGAAAGTAGCCATTCCCAACAGAAGGATAAACCGACTTTGTAGTCATTCCTTTGTCTTTAGTCCAATTGCCGTGCCGTTGTTTTTTCGTGTCCTCTACCTCTACACTGCGTGACATGCATGCTCGCTGGTTGTCGCGTAACAGCAAAGTGTGAATTAAACATTGTAGGAGTGTGAACCCGTTAACTATTAACTTATTTTTTAAAGAAAAACCAGCGATCGAACTATGCAACTACGAGGAACAATTCCGTATGTGGAAATGTTCGGCTCTCCGCGTCCACATCCCCCAAGTGGTCATCTGCTGCCAATTATAGACCTCGACGATGCCTGGGTTCAACATCAGCATGCACCTCCTTCGCTCCCAGGCTCAGCTCGCGCAAATGCCGACAGCCGCACAAAGACGATAAGAGGTGCAGAGTAGATCTAACGAGCTAAACGCGCGCACGAGACGCGCGCACGAAACGCGCACAGTTTTTGTGCTACAGCGCGGGCACGCGTCCGATTCCAAGTCTGCTCTCAACATCTGGCGGTCAAGCTGGGTCGCAGAAACGCCGGCGAAAAGAAGTTCTTTGTGAACCCGCTGCTGATGGGATGTCCCGTATGAGTTCAGTGCAGAGGAGCCGTTACATCCTCTGGCTAAAATTAACATGAGAAAGTTGGTAATGTTTGATTCGACGCGCAGGACAGTTATCGTTATGACTGTTAATCATATCAAGTTAACTGCTTTAGGGGGGAAAAAATCATAAAAGGAGATGCGTACCGAATCTGACAGATGTTTTACATCTAGCCCGAAACTAGGTGAAACATTTAAGAATGTGTTTACACTAGTTGCTGTTGTTTCACACAATTAATTCATTCATTATTATCAAGAACGTAACTGGCGAAATTTTGGTTTTCAATTCAATGCATTTTGGCGGCACGGTGGCGTGGTGGTCAGCACTGTCGCCGCGCACCGACGGGCCTGGGGTTCAACTACCGCCTTGGGTCTGTGTGCGTGGAGTTTGCATGTTCTCCCCGTGCTTGGTGGGTTTTCTCCGGGTGCTCCGGTTTCCTCCCATGGTCCAAAGTAGGTTAGGTTGATTGGTGGGTCCAAATTGCCCGTAGTGTGTGTGCCCTGTGGGGGGTTGGCGCCCCGCCCTGGGTGTCCCCTGCCCTACGCCCTGTGTGCTCTGGGATGGGCTCCAGGCTTCCCCGCGACCCTCACCAGGACTAAGCGGTTGAGATGATGGATGGATGGAGTTCAATGCATTTCATTATTTGGAAACTGTGTTGAGACTGATGCATGCAACTTTCAACGTTTGTTCACTGTAACTTCGCCATGTCAAAAATTCCCTCGAGATTTAGCAAATTCGTGCAGATCTACTTTTTAAATTGGCTTGTTGTGACAACGAAACAGGCACCAATGGAGCTGCATCAGTAATTGCGGAAAAAAAAACGTTAAAGCACTTTATAGGATTTGGTTAGAACTGACAATGAGCTTAAGTATTCTGCTGTTAACTCAGATAGCAGATCATTTGATTTTACATCTGTCTGTCCGCGATGCAAAGAGCGCAAAGAATGTTAGGACTGGCACGCAAGATGAGCGTTGCACGTTAAGGTCTGCTGGAGAAACACCCTTCGATATTTACGGTTTCTTTGTTTTTAGTAGTATATTATTAGCATCTGTTTTGTCCACAAAGGCGGATGACCAAGAACCACAATAAGAAGTGATCCAAATCATGACAGGAAGTCTTTGTACACGCTTGTACTGGTCTTTGTTTAGCTGCGGTCGATTACACAGATTACACGTACTGAACTCGTACTGTACTATTCAGACTTCAAAAATTTCCCAGAAACCTTCACTGTCATCCGTTGGAGGTTTGCGTATACCTTAAACTTGCTTTGTGCTTGTCCTCGCAATGTGTTTGAGGTAAACCACCCAGACCCTGTTATTGTCTTCCAGAATAGATGATAAACATATATCTACAGCACACATAGTTTTGATTTTGTACCTATGATGAGAGCAGCTTGGTTCAAATATAGACATCTTGGCTCTCATAATAAAACATTTTATCTGCCCAGTAATGAGGGATAAAACAGCATGTTATTGAAACTGGCAGTGGTCTGTTTAACGTTCTTGCAGAAATGCAGCTGTTTGAAGTATGTTAAGTCTTAGTGTCTACTGGCTGGACATGCATCACTTTGGGAACTGTGGCAATTTATGTTCAGTGATGAATTATACTGTAACGCAAACCACTGGGAAAGCCTGTGTCTTCTGGGGGCCATTTCCTGCCTGGCCCTTGGAGGAATTCACTGCCTTCAGCATTCACAGAAAAGTGGGTCGGTGATCAGGTCACTCACAGAACAGTGCTGGAACCCTGGAAACAGGGAACAGAGGTGTTCTGTGAGGAGCCTTGTCCTAATACATATGGAAAGGAGGTTTAGACCTGCAGATGCCTGGAGAGAGGGGGCTGTCACTGGGAGAACGGTGGCAGTGCTTTAAGGTCCAGGAGGTGATCCTAAGAGCCAGAAGCATCTCTCTGTATGCCTCACTGTGCTTCAGGATGCTTTAATAAAGGTAACTCAGGTAAAGAGAAAACAGTATAGTGTATGTGTGCAAGTGTAAAAATTCAGTGAAATAGAAACTACAGCCGATTTCCACCTATAACGTGTTTAGGGGTTGGCAGTTGAAAATAACCATTGTTATGTTTTGTATCATTTCCTGTGATCACCTCAGAGAAACTCATAGGTTCGTGATGGACAGACAGCAGGTGTGCTTCATGTCACAGCCTGGATATGGAGGGAAGTGGACTGGTTTGCCTGGCTCTTGGGCTGTCCCAAGGGCAGTTGTCTGCCTCCACTACTTCTCCACGGCTCTCCAGCTACACCTACACCACCTGCCATAGGTGTGACACCACAGGTGACTTCGGCACAGGTGAAAACCACAGGTAAATCTGTCTGGGTCTAATGAGCCAGAATCAACTGTAAACGAATCACTGGGCATCCCCGGGGCAGTCCCGGCACCCCACAAAAGACAGCCGCTTTAACAGATTCTAACTGAGAGGAGAGGTTGCCAAGGCAGAGTCCATAGGCAGAAAAACAGGGAGAGTTAATGAGGTGTTTTATTTTTTAAACATAAGAATCACTGACTGCAGTCTCTTTAATTAGCCCCTGCTCTGAAAAGGCAGTTCTCTTTCCTCTGCTCTGACATGGCACACTGGGCAGGAGAGAGTAAATGTATCACAGTAAACACCTGCACTGGAGACCATTGTTGCAAATTAAGAACACTGTAAAGAAGTTTAACAACCCGACTTGAGAAAGGAAGCACATCTCCAGCACGGCAAAGGCAACGTGAACTCGATACGTAGGGGGTTAGGAGACTGGGTCGCATCCCTCACATCTGGATTAAAGAACAAAAAGGCCACATTTTCTGCTGTGGAGGTATCTGTGTAAGCACTTATCCCAGCAGAGGGACTTTCCCAGGATATGTGTTAGATGCTGTTTGCAAATGTTCACGAGAGCAATATCAGGAGTACAAATCAGATTAAATCTCAAATTGAAAAAACAGGATGATATTTACACTCCATCTAAGCATGAAAAATACAACACGATGAGGAAACATGCACTTTGAGAAACGTAAACACAGACAAACCATAACCAAATGTTGTGTGCTGACAAACTTTCATTTTTTCCAGTTTGTTGCCGATTTCCCTGTTACTGTCCATCCGCGTAGACAGGCCTGCTTGTCCAGGCCGCGTCGCATCACCGGATACACAGTTCTAGGAATTCCATGAATGCGTGGACAAACATTATTAGAAACGGTGCTGTCTGAAGAAAATAAATAACGAAACGTAGGCAGGGGCTGTTTTATTACACTTATTTGTTTAGCAGACACTTTCACCCAAAGTGACTTAAAACATTTCACATACAGCAAAATTGGTTTTCTGCATTTAACCCACCCCCCTGAGGGAGCAGTGGGCTGCCATATGCGGCAGTCAGGGAGCACTGAGTATCTTGCTCAAGGACACACCTGGCGGCTGCCTGGGATCCAAACTGGGAGAATTCCTCATCCAAGCCTGATGTTCAAACCATTGAGCCAACAGTTAAAATGAATCCATCAAAGCAGTTTATGAATGAGATTATAACTGGAATGAAAAGCACCTACTGCTTCAGCTGTCAGTCAGGGGTGAAGTAACACTACTGGCTTGCAGTAACACTGCTGGCTTGAAGTAACGCTGCAGGTTGAAGTAACACTGCTGGCTTGAAGTAACACTGCAGGTTGAAGTAACACTACTGGCTTGAAGTAACACTGCAGGTTGAAGTAACACTACTGGCTTGCAGTAACACTGCTGGCTTGAAGTAACGCTGCAGGTTGAGTTCAGTGTTTTAGTAAAACAGTATTAAGAGTTAAGAAGATGTCACGCTAAGCTGGTCTAGTGAAATCCTGACTACACACGTCAGGAAA
Organism: Chitala chitala; assembly: GCA_025773905.1. Taxonomy (NCBI): domain Eukaryota; kingdom Metazoa; phylum Chordata; class Actinopteri; order Osteoglossiformes; family Notopteridae; genus Chitala; species Chitala chitala. The sequence continues at coordinate 525 of JABJVR010049263.1, read as the reverse complement.
CATACACCTGATTCTTTTTAAACCTTTGTTTCTTGTAGTGTTTTTCTGACAATGAAATATGCATTATAGATAGATTTTGGTAAAGATAAAGTAAAATGTTTTGTTTGGCATCTGAAGGTAGTTTCCAGATCTTTCTCTTTTACGTCTGTACTTCCTGTCTTAATAAAGTGAGAGGAAGTGAAGAAGGAGTGAGTGTTCTGCTTCTCTGCTGTCTCTCTCCCATTATCTCTTATTGTGTCTCCTGTCTCTCTCTTGCTCTCTCTCCCTGTGTCTCTGGTCTCTCGCTCCCTCTCTCTCCGTGTCTCCTGTCTCTCGCTCCCTCTCTCTCCGTGTCTCCTGTCTCTCTCTTGCTCTCTCTCCGTGTGTCTCTGGTCTCTCGCTCCCTCTCTCTCCGTGTCTCCTGTCTCTCGCTCCCTCTCTCTCCCTGTGTCTCCGGTCTCTCGCTCCCTCTCTTTCCCCGTGTCTCCGGTCTCTCTCTCCCTCTCTCTCCCCGTGTCTCCGGTCTCTTGCTCCCTCTCTCTCCCT
>JABJVR010049262.1:0-22348 GCA_025773905.1 Chitala chitala | reverse complement strand
CCCACCCCCCCCCCCACGCTCCCCCGCCCCCGCCGCCGGCCCGGGCGCCCGCCCCCCCCCCCGTGAGCACCCATACATGGTGCCCGGGGAGCTACAGCTGAGTGTATTGCTCAAGGACACACGGGGCTGGGATTTGAACCAGGGACCAAGAGACTTCCACCTCCCAGCCTCATGCTCTACCCATTGAGCCACCAGGTCACCCTTTTACAACCTTAAAAAAAGAGGAATTCAGAAATTAAAAACCTTGTCCAATAAAATAAAAACAGGGATGGGGCATTTGGCCATTTCTTAACGTTAAACCCACAACCCTAAAGTGCCTGTTCTCATTACGGAACAAGCAATGAAGCGTGTGGTGAAAAGTGTCGGGCTGGGGCAAACTGAGTTAGAAATACAAAGGAAATAAACACATACATTCAGCAACGATCCAAAAAAAACTTCTAATTTTATATCTTCACAACTACTCTACAGAGGTCAGGTACTTGTAAAAGGATATGAATCGTAATCCAAGGTCTGTGTCAGGACTCCGGTTAAGACAAACTCTGCGTTGTGGACATCTGGAAAAGAGACACCAACCAGCAGTTTACTGAGACGTCTTGGAATACACAAAAAAAGTTCACAAAATCCTACAAAAATAAACTGTGGTAACACGGTTTATAAAATGTATCATACCTATATTCTTTAAGAAATATTCCCTACACAAGTGGAGGTCATTTTCACATGATATCAGAATGATCTCCGACAAGCTCTGAAGGATGGAAAAAACAAAGAAAGAACAAGGTCAAGCAGCAATGAAAAACATACAGCAACCACCTTCTGAACTTTCCTGCAGGCAAGTCAAATGTTGCGTAATGTCCCTTAAACATCGCCTCCCTGTGGCCAGGAGGACCATTCCCCAACCAGACAATAACTGCATCTCCGCTGGCCAGGACTTTTCCCAGTCGCATCCTGTGTCTCTACCTTGTTCTGCTTGTGTTCCATCACCTTCCGGAAAGAAGGCTGCTTTGCCAACACCTTCCCCCCCGCACATTCTACGATTGACTTCATCGTAGTCAGGCTTGGACATATCCCAGGGGTGATGTAAAAGTACTTTCCCTAGAACAGAAGGATTCATTAGAAGGCAGTGTCCAGTGTTAAACTCTTGGCAACCACAGCTCACACCTTTTTACCATTCGCACACTTGCCATAAGTTTCCGGCTCAAACACGCAGCATATGAACAATAAACAGACGCCGTGGCACACTGGTACCCTCCCCAAAGGGACGTTACGCTTGTCCTCCAGGCTCACCTTGAAGAGCGGGGTGGCGTGGGCCCTCTTCAGTGACTCCTCCAGGCTGAAGCAGAACAGGACCTCAGCTTCAGCATCCCTCAGAATGAAGTTCTGCTCATCTGCAAAAACAGGGCCAAAAGTGGGCCTTAGTCTTCTTTACCAGTCCATTATAAAACAAACACATGTTCATTCACTGTCTGAGGCTGGAGTGCCCAGGAAGTGCAGGCATTACGTACGTTTGCGTGTCCATGTTGAGCCGTTTCACCACATCTAATTGCTACTTTATCATTATGAATCATTTCCATCGTATCTATATGCCAATCACAGCAATCTTCACACATACTTGGAGTCCAAACAAAAGTATGAGTTCTGTAAAGCATTCGGCAAACCTACCAACAAATTTCTGACTTTTCCAGCTTTCCTCTAACCACTCCGGGGTGACGATGCACTTGACGACGGATATAGCGGTCAGGAACTTGACGGTGCGGGTCACCTTGCTGGCGATGAGATGGGTGCACTTCCGGGTGTTCTCGGCCACCTCCCCGCCGAGCTCGTACAGCCTCTGTGTGGGCGGAGTTCACAGAGGAGTAGGAGTCAGCTTAGTTTCTCGCTTTACTCAAGTAACTGACATTCATGGCTTGGTGTCTTGCTCCGGACACAATGTACACACACACACACACACACACACACACACACACACACACTCACGTACACACAGAGAGGTGTGCGCACACAGAGACACACACAGTCTGCCCTGATCATCTGTGAGCCGTTTCCAGACAGTCCTTACTGTGTACATCATAAACAAGTCTTGCAAGCCTTACAAATGTCTTCAAATCATGCAGCCTTGCATGGGCTGTGCTGCAGCTACCTTTGTGTACAGCTGGACCTGCACTGGCTCGAACCCGGTGAAGAGCACGTAGGGGGTGGACTCTGCTGGCAGCTTCTTCAAGGGGGCGGGAAGCTCGTCCAACCTGAAAACAGGCACGAGGCGTTTGGGTGTGTCAGGGTGTGTTGTGGCACACTCACCCACCAGCAGTGACAGAAACCCCTGGGTGCCCAACCTCACTCTGGAGAGGGGCCAATACAGTAGCAGGCATACAGGACAGCACAGTGCTCCACACCGCCCCCTAGTGACATGCAACAACTAACCCATACAGCCTTTAATTTCACTTCTCTTTATTTTGCAGAAACCATGAACTGGGCTTGCAGGCATTCTTACTCACTGCACTCACCAACCAGCCAACAATTCTAGAGTTGCTAGTGTTTGGTCTGTAACTATGACAACATGGTGAGGCATGACGTCTCATGCAGTGTCAGTTCATAGAAATAAAGGCCCACCTAAGTTTTACAGACTTCACTCTCCATGTCCACTGCACTTCTCCTGATGGTACTTTTACAAATACTTGCTGGTACAGGATGAAATAATTTGTACTTTGAGTACATCTTGAGTTATTAATAAATAGCAATGCAATATATGAAATACATGCTCTAAATCCAAACCAGAGGCCGCAGCATGAAGTCACGAAAAACCCGAGATGAGAGTGAGGGTGGGGGGGCTCACCTGGGCTTCTTAGCTGGGGGCTGAGTGCTCGCCTCGCTCTGTTTCTGCTTCTGCTGCAGGCGGATGGTCTGCAAAGGCCAGGGAGGGGGATAAGGGATATTAACACAGGATACAAACCCGACTGTTGTCCAAACACAGCTCTGCCACATCTCACCGTACAGTGTGAAAAGCTTCCACCCATATCTGCTTTTTAACAGCTACCTGAAAATTAATATGCTTAGAGAACACACTGAAAGGGCATTCGTGAAGACAGAATTGCATATACTTTTTTGTGTATACAACACAAGCAGAACATTGTATCAAAGGAGATTCAACTCTCTTGTCCTGCTTTTGAAACAGAGCGGCAGTGTAACACGCCCCCTAGTGGTGGGAAGAAGCACACTCACCACAAGAACCTCTTGGGAGATTTTCACCGGGTTTCTCCAGGCAGCTGCAGGAGACAATGTTAAGGTTACAGTTAAGATGTTAAGGTTCCTGGTGAGTCCCCAAACACCTTGTATGTGAAGTCAAGCGATTTATCCTCTCATTAATGCCCACCATTAATCAATGGCAAGAACAAAGGTTGTGCATTTCTACCAACAGGTGTAAACATAAAAATTAATTAATAGCAGCTGTTTAACAGCTGGAAACCTATTAAAGCCACGCAGGTTAACAGCTCCGTTGAGAAAAGAAACTGCGTGGCTCAACGGGAACCAGCTCACACCCTGTAACGTGGGGTCCATTACCCAAGAGGTTCGGCACCAGGTGCGGGCTGGGCGCCAGCGGGTCCGGGAGACCGAAAGCGGCGTAGCGGCTGTGCTGGATCTGTCGCAGCGCCTCGAAGTTGCCCAGAAGGACGTCGCAGAGCCACTGCGCGTTAACGCAGGGAATGCGCCACTCTTTCGCCTTCTCATACTTCAGTCCTCTGGGTCTGTGCGGGGCAAAAGCACAGCAAAATAATAAAGAAGTAAGTCCTTACAAAACCCAAAATTGCAGGAGAACGAAGATGCGTTTTAGACAACGAAGTTAAAGGTAGAGTGACATCACACTCCTCTTACCAAACCCCACCATTCTGAGCTTAATTCTGTCAATACAGACATTTTCTAACCAAAGTGCTGTACAAGCTATGAGGTGAATAAAACGAAGACAAAAACACAAAAAAATAAATGCACACGCACGGTCAAAGCAAGAATATAATACAAATAATACTTAAAATTACACACAAAAGTTAAATTTCAAATAATGGTGTTAATATTAAATGCTTAACTACTAATTTTGCATTTATCCAGAGTCTCAGCATGAACACAAATTTCTGTACATTCTGTATGTGCCACACCCCTCAAAAAAAAAAATTTTTTTAGATATAACCACTGTGGCTTTAAACAGTGACTTCCCTAAATAACCTCAGCTATAAACTATGACTAATACACAACTATGACAAACAGCATGGCTATAAAACTACTAAAATAATGAAAAACGTCCAAAAAAATAAGGGCAAGAAAAATCCATGTAATCTGAGCCCTCGCTGTCCTAAATGCGTTTAATCACAGCAGAATGAGTGTAACCAAGGGAACAGCCCGATGCTTACTCTTTACAGATGAGGACGGTGTTACTGCGACACAGGTAACCCGTGTACCTGCCCCCGGCCAGGTAGGCCATCAGCTTCAGGTCGTCCCGGTCCGTGTCCACGAAACCCGTCACAGATATTATCTGTGGAACACAGGCTCATTTTAAAAACGCTCAGATAAAAATTTCACAAATAAAAGTTGACGACGCACAGCTATCGACGCGGTTGCCAAGGGAGACGCTGAGGATGGCGCCCACGCTACAGGACTGCCGGACCCAGCAGGACGTGTTCAGGTGCATGTGTTAAGGCGGGTAGCAGGGAGTGATGCGTACGTGCTGGGAGCAGGGCTTGGCACCAGGGGGGAAAGCGAAGGGCAAATGCAGCGTCCTGTGAGGAGGAACCATCTTCTTCTTCTTCAGGACTGTGTTGAGCCAGTGTGCTGTCACACACCTCTTCCCCTCTCTGAGAGCCTGGGGGGGGGGGGGCAGCGACAGTCATGGGGTTGCCCTTACACACACACGCACACAAAATACACCTGCACACCCACAAACGCACAATCCGAATAACTCAATTCAGTGCAATTAATTTCTTCATCACAATGAACAGGTCATTTCTATAACCATTTACTTAACAAGCCGCATTACATACTGGTTAAAATAATAGCGCTGTGTAAACATGTACAGGAGGCGCAGCTGTTAGTGGGGACGTTCCCGTGGGGGCGTCGCATCACGAACAGCGCCCCCGCAGACTCGGCAGCAAGGGCACTGCGGCTCACGTCAAGCGCAGCGCGCAGAGATGTGACGGAGGCGGCGAGGCTCACCCACCTGGAGGTATGTGCTGCTGACCTGGCTCTCGCACAGCAGGTGGGTACATCGGCTGCTCGGGGATGACTCCACCGTCCCACCGTACAACTGGATAATCTGCAAACCAGAACGCTCTCATTCACACAACTCACGTGCCCTGCTGAAGCTACAAGACAACACTCTTCTGCCTGCAATTTGAGCTTCTAACCTTAAGGCGTGAAATCAACCTGTACGCTGTCTGCTGTGTATACAGCAGCAGTGTGGTTGGACTGGAACCTATAGTCTTGTCAGTACTATCCACTGACCTCCGCTGAACAAGAACCCACATGGCCAGCGAGACTGGAACCCTCACCCGTTTCCACGTGGCCAGTAGCTGTTTATCTGGCATCTGTTCTGGATAGTCAGCGATGGCGAAGACACACCCAGACAGGCAGCTCTCCTCAGGAACTAAGAAACATCAGAAGAACACTCACAGGTTTCATCTCCTAAAACTCGACACATCCTGTACCAAGCCATCAACCACGACAATCACAATAACTGGAAGACAATGCGTATATGACAAATTTACAGCTAATTTACCTTACTGTACACACCTCCTTAGGCAAGTCGTTACCATTTAGCTATTACATGCAAAAAAAAAATACACAACAAAACAGACTATACTGCCTATAAAGAGAGGGAACATACTGTCGAGCCCTGGCTCATGGCCGAACAACTGCTGCGGGAGGGGCTGCAGAGCTGCCTGGTGTGGGAGGGGCTGCTGCTGCGAGTTCTGCTGCTGCTGCTGCTGTTGCAGTTGCTGCATGTGCTGCTGCTGAAGTTGTTGCTGCAGCAAATGCTGCTGATGCTGTAGATGCTGCTGGTGCAGCTGCTGCTGGTGCAGCTGCTGCTGCTGCTGTTGATGGTTTTGCTGCGGATGATTTTGCTGCGGATGCTGCTGCTGATGCTGCAACTGGAGCTGCAGCCGATGCTGCTGCAGCAACTGCTGCTGCAGCACGTGCTGCTGCTGCTGTTGCTGCTGCAGCTGCTGCTGCTGCAGGGGCGGCCGCAGGATTTGTTGCGGCCTCAGCTGCTGCTGCTGCATAAATGGATGCGGCTGCTGCTGCTGCTGCAGCTGCTGGGAGAACATCTGTTGCTGATGGGGCTGCTGCAGGAAAAGGTGCTGCTGTTGCTGCTGCTGCTGCTGTTGCAGGTAGCCCTGCGGGGGACCCTGCTGCTGCGGCTGATGCATGAGCTGTTGGCCCTGCAGATGCAGCAGCGGGTGGTGCTGCTGGTGCTGCTGCGGCGGCGGCTGCGGTAGCCCATGCGCTGGCTGCTGTTGGGCATCGGCCGTGAGGGGCTGGGCCTGTGGCTTCACTTGGTTGAACAGAAGAGGGTTCTGGTGACCCGGCTGGCCCGGAGCAGCCTGCTGATCCAACTTCGTGGGCGTAGAAAGGCTCTGCAAAATCTGTTAAAGGAGGAAAAAAAATAGATATTAGTGCGTCTTTAAGGCAGGGTCAGCATTCGAGTGTCTCCACTCTGTCAGCATGCTCGCTAACACGCGACTCCTTGCTCACGTACGTGTGCCACACTGGGGGGTCGGGGACCCTGCTGGATGTCTGCATTGTTGGTTATGTTCCTGAGCGTCCGCGGAGCAGAACTCCAAGACCCCATGACCTCTGACCTTTCTGAGCCGGCAGATGGCTGCCCTGGGGGCACCGCAGCCCCGTGGCCATCAGGGGGCGTCACGCCCGGCAAGGGGGGCACACTGGCACACAGGTTGATGAGACCCGAGTCCCTGCCTGGCTGCAGCCTGCGCTTGGCACCTGCCGGCTGAGGCACATCAGCAGGGGTCCAGTTCAGGTTGCGGTCCTCCTTCTCCGGGGACGAGTCAGAGGAGTCGTCGAACATGAGCTCCCCCCGGCGCTCAGTCTTGGGGGAAGGGCCGCGGCCCGTGCTCAGGGGAGAAGCATCCCTGGAGGAGGCAGGGCTAGAGCGCTGTGAACGTGAGCCACGGTCACATTCCTCCTCGCTCTCCTCCTCCTCTTCCTCCTCCTCCTCCTCCCGGTAGGTGAGCCGTGGGTGGTATGGGACCTCGTCCCTCCTGCTCTTCTCAGCAACTGAGTCCAGAATCCACTCCGGCGTAACGATCTTAATGCTGCTGTGCTTCAACGCCCATTCATACTTCTCCTGCAACACAGAACGTTCAGCCCGTTACAGCTCGGCTTAACACTCACTTTACAGAACACAGGCCGCGTTCAGCCCGTTACAGCTCGGCTATACACACACTTTACAGAACACAGGCCGCGTTCAGCCCGTTACAGCTCGGCTATACACTCACTTTACAGAGGACAGGCCGCGTTCAGCCCGTTACAGCTCGGCTTAACACTCACTTTACAGAAGACAGGCCGCGTTCAGCCTGTTACAGCTCGGTTATACACACACTTTACAGAAGACAGGCCGCATTCAGCCTGTTACAGCTCGGTTATACACACACTTTACAGAAGACAGGCCACATTCAGCCTGTTACAGCTCGGTTATACACACACTTTACAGAACACAGGCCGCATTCAGCCTGTTACAGCTCGGCTATACACGCACTTTACAGAACACAGGCCGCATTCAGCCCGATACAGCACAGCTTTACAGAACACAGGCCGTGTTCAGCCTGTTACAGCTCGGCTATACACACACTTTACAGAAAACAGGCCGCATTCAGCCCGTTACAGCACAGCTTTACAGAACACAGGCCATGTTCAGCCTGTTACAGCACAGCTTTACAGAACACAGGCCATGTTCAGCCCATGACAGCACAGCTTTACAGGCACTTTACAGAACACGGGCCGTGGTCAGCTCATGACAGCACAGCTTTACAGAACGCAGGCCGCAGAACATAATATGCAACTTCTTTGGGGGGGGGGGGGGGGGAACCTATTTATTATCTACCAGTTCAAAAGGGAGCATGGGGGGTATTTGACACACAACCATGATTTTGTTTAACTGCAGTAAAGTGAGGATTTACAGGACCGTCACCACACTCACCTTTTCAAGTACAGAATGTCTTTATCTTTGCACAGAATGTGTTAATTGTCCATGTGGTAAAAAAAAAAACTGCTGTCATGCCCTGTACACCCCAGTCTCCTACACACATCACCAACTATTTCACGAACGCAGGACTGCACCCGGTCAGGTGACATGCTGCCCAGCCGCCACTCGCTGATCTGCAAGTTTACAACAAGCGCCATCAGTAAAATGTGCAGAACAATCAAATACAAACTGAGAGCCTCAGCACTGGTAGCAGAACTATTTCAAAGCCATTACAACATCAGCATGGCAAAACATAAAAACACTAACGCACTGATGTTACCATGTACGGTAATAAAACACAGAAGCAAAGGAAAAACAAATTAATGACCACCAAAATACGTTTTCAAAAGCGATTTTGACCAGGGCTGTAGAGTGACAGTCAGAAAGGGGTTACTAGAGTCTGTAAAAATGTACCAGAGTTCTGAAAAAATGTAAGGCAGTGTACCAGCATTTAAGTCAGTCTGGCACATAGATCAAACCCCAAAAATAAGGTGAAAGGCCTAAAAGTCAACCCCCAAAATAATATTCAACGCTTGAACCTAAGTTAGGCCTTCAGATTCATATGCTTACGATTTGGTTGCCGTGGTGTAAGGAATACCATACACTGAGCAGTCAGAGTTGAAGCTTTTTGGCTCCACAGTCATCATGAGGACAGTCAGCTGGCCCTGGACACTATGGCTTTCCCCCCCCTTCTTTGTCCCTTAATAGTACTAAGGTGTTTGTCTCCACTCCTGGAGTATCCTTCGGTTCAGTTGGTACTTCACTCATTAACTTATTAGTCATTTGTAACACAGCTGTATGTGAATGTGTTGTCTATACCCAGCTTTGTACATAACCTTGATATATTAAGAAAAAAAAAAAACTAATGAAACAAAATCATACATTTTAAGGTAACATCACTATCTGTTAGCCTTCAGGCTTTTTATTGCTAAAATTTTATTATGCTGTTTATTTCGACTTTGATACAAAGGCCTTGGGCAGGATGTGTTTTATTCACACCATCTCAATGTATAAAACACAAGTCAAAATAAAAAATATATATGTTTTACAGGAGAGTCTATTTCCCATTTCACAGAACTCTAGCTGCTTTAAAAATTGTATTAATGATTCATATTTTACACAACCTGTCAAAGCAGCCAATCAGACGCTTGTTTAACCTGGACTGTAGAATGATGGAAAAGCAGCCAATCAGAGCTCAGCACATGTGTGCACTCCTTGAGGACTGTTGGAAAGGCATCCCATGTGACTATTTAATGACACAAATAGAGGGGTAGAAGGGAACTCCAAGAGTTTGCAAAACTAATCAAGACAGGTGGTGGTTATTTTGAAGGATCTAACATGGTTCCCCTTATTTTATAGCTTTAATGTCTTCATTGTTATGTTATTCTAAAACAGAAAACTGTGAAAATAAAGGAAACTCTCTCTGATAATCTGATAAGGTGCGTCTTTTGAACAGCAGTGAATGTGGTGGATTCTAACATATAAGAAAACTCCTTACTCCCTAAATACTGCACTCATAACTAAAATGACTGAGCAAAAGTATTAAAACCTAGTGAGAATTCCCATACCACGAAATATGAACAGCACTCTGGGTGACATGGACTTTTCACATAATGACAACCCTGGCAGAGCGGGCATAGGTGGTAGCATGCTGTTCTGGCTGCAGAAGACACCAGACTGGGGGTTTTGGGGGGGGGCTTAGCACTTCCTCAGTAAGAATGGGTCATAAACCTCCATGCGTTCTTCCTGTAGTAATGACCAAAAGTACTGCCTTCAAAGCCTCACCAATAAAACAAGCCCAAACTCGCCACAGGCAAGCAGAACCACAACCCCTGCCACCAAATCATCATGCAAATACTGGCACCATTTTTGAAGAGAAGCCTGTCGCATTTTCAAAGTATTCCTCTGGCCTCTGATTTAGCGTCACACCGCCCATCCATTCCAGTTCCCTTCAAATTCCATTTGTATTACCCCTGTTCCAGTTCCCTTCCAATTACCCTGTTCCAGTTCCATTTGCTCCAATTGTTATTGACTGTGTGGACATAAAAAAGTGCAACTGAGACAAAGCACAGAGGAAAGTTAAACCATAAAATCCCAAAGCACATCCAAACCACAAAAGGCAGGAAAAACAGATAATAAAACATTTAATTGAGGTAACACTCTTTCCGTGCAACCCAGATTGTGACTAAACTAAGAAAACAGACCTTAAAATATTTTCTGAGCAACATTTCTACAGATGGATTTTAGCAGTCTACAGCTATCAATCAGCGAATAAAATACATTTTTCAGAGAACTGGGAAGTCAGCAAGGATGCAGGAAGACCAGCCTGAGGAGGAAGAGCCTCAACACAAAACCCTCCCTGATGTCTAAGGTCAATAAACGAGAGAAAACTTGTAACAGAGAATTTAACACAGACATGCCTTCACTTCCAAGTCAAACTCTGTTGACAGCACTGTAGACCAGGGAAGTTTAAGCCATTTGGGGGGGGACTATACAAGAACAAACCAAAAACCCTTTTTTCCCAGCTCGACATTTCTTTCATTTATTCAATAAAAATACAATTAAAAAAAACAACCAGTATAATTACACCACGCTGTTACCTTCCGATGATAAAAATGCACAAAAACAATCAAAGGCAATTTTTAAAAGACATAATTACCCCCTTTGGCTCCGTCACAACCAAGTGTGTGCACTTCTTATTCAGGTTCAGCTGGCAGTCTCCTCCATGGAACGTTATCAACGCCCAGAGAGAGTTCAGGTCCTCCGGCAGCTACGGGAGGAAAGACACATGAATTAGCACACTGCCTTTTTGATTTACTTAGCAAATCCAGCATTATTCCACTTCCTGTATAAGTTAGTCACAGATCAACAGCAGTCAGATGTGAAATGGCATTGTATAAAAAAAAAAAAAAAAAAAAAAATCAGGATCTTCATTCTGAAGCAGAAGAGGTACTATGCTTACTTACCCTGGGCAGGCATGCAGTAACCCCAAAGAACACCTGGCCCGGTTCTGGGGAGAACCCAGTTGCTCTGAGGAAGAGACACTAAGGAACATAAAAGAATGGAGAGACACTCTTTGCAGAAGCATTCATAATATTCACAGAAGCTGCTGTGCTTGCTATGTACAGTCACCAAATATATGAGGTAAAATACTGCTAAAAACTCTGAGTACTTGTAAACATTTGAATACATTGGATAAACAAATCAAACATCACACATCTAAGGAATCCAACTAGCAAATTAATGTCATACACAACTGGTATCTAGACTCTCATGTCTACATGCATTGCATAAAACCTGGTGTTGTCCAACCAATTTTTTTTTTTTAACATTCACACAATAAACCCAAGACGACATAATTGCCTCCTGAACTGCTCATCAGAGCCCAAGTCAATAAAAGAAGACAGCTGTCTGTGCTGAGGGCAGACAGGGCTTCAGAAAGGATACGGCAGCAAGTCCCCACATCTCACCGACAAGATCACCCATGAAGGCTGAAGAAAAGAAAAAAAAAAAAAACAGAGTAAACACATAAAACATTTCCCTTAATCCATTCTGTCACATTCACATCTGCACTCGTTTGTATATAAGCTGCCTACATTCGTTAACAAAAACTGAGCATTCCGCCACTGTGATAGGTGGCTTAACCGGAACGTGTACAATGTATACAATACACCCCACAGCTATCTCAGTGTGAGGCTACCTGTAGAACCCCATGTGACATATGTGTAACAAACTTTGATGAGACACATCACTTTGCCATTTGGTTCACCACTGGCTTTAATACTACCAATACCCAGTATTACACTTGGTTAATGTACAAATTTGTGACTGATTGGTAGAAGCTCTGCAAACTGTCTTATGAGTTTATTAGTTATAAGTGGTCATAACAACACTGTAAACACAAGCAAATAATTTTAGAATCCCTACTTCATCTCCTGGGTTCTGCAGGGTTAAATTCATCTAGATAAATAAACGCTATTAAACATCATTGAACACAGCAGGGCCATTACGAGCGTTCCTCTGAGTGACAGTGGCACACGACCTCTGCCCACCTTCACGACAGGCAGGTCAAAGACCTCACGGGACTCCCCGACTTCTGGGTTGTCCCCATCTTCTGCTATAATGTGGGTGGCCAGGGCATTGTAGGACACCTCCTTCGCCTTACCCGCCTTGAGTAGCTGCACGACCTACAAACACAGGCATTCAGTCACCTTGTGAAAGAAATCATGGCAAGCTTGTTTGACATCTCCTTAGCATAAAAAAATTATACATAATCACTACATTACACGAAACAGCTAACTGGAATTAACGTGAATATGCATACGGCTTTAAGGTAAGCGATCGCAGCAAAAGTCACCGTTAAAGGCACTTTGCATTATCTTTTCTTATTGCAACGGCTAAATATCCCAGCTTTACAAAGCATGTCATAATATGGCAGGAAGTGAAAAGCTGCAATATCCCCTGCACAGAGTTTATTACACATGTGCAGGATCAGCTCTGCGCATGCTCACAACAGACCACACAATTAAGCAACACACTGGAGTCAATCAATTAAAAGGCGACAGATGTCCTAGACGCAAATAAAAGCACAGATGGGAAACAGTGCGCGAAAATGTCTAATACAACATAAGATACCACGAATCATACTTAGATGTGCAACATTAGCAAGCTAGCTACAAGCAACACAGGCAAGTGGCATGTATACGTAAAGGTAGCTCTGAAACAGTTTCAAAAATATAGTTAGCTAGCTAATACGATATAAGGCTGACGTATGGATGTTGTTCAAATGCGTAGAGGAGAGTCCTTTCCCTGTAGCTACACTTGTTCATGTCACTGGCAAACAAGAGGTGGTAGCTTAGCTATGTAGCTTTTGGGATCATTTCACCTTTTGGTCAATGTCTCCAACCACGTAGAATTTAACATCTTTAAAAAGCTCTTCCGGAACCTTCAGCTCCTCATCCGACATTATTTAGAAAACGATGACAATCCAGAAATGCGCTGGTTTATCTGCATACAAAATACTGGGACAAAGTTGTTTTGTAGCAATATTTCTTCCTCCAACAGTGCATAAGCGCCAAACAGCACCGAGCGCGTTTTGGGTCGTAACCATTAGTCTTGGTAGGGGTGCACTAAACGCATCCAAACCACTTTTGTTATTTCAGGAGGGCTATTTTTGCTGTACCTTGCATGTGAGTGTAACGAAAATTATCGTCGTACTTTTATGTTTCCTTTATGACAACTGTGCGGTTTTTAAAGTTATTCTTAGTACATTAATATTGATATGAACTCCCCCCATGTGCGAAGTATGACAACTCGATGGGAGGTGCCAAATGGTAGGTTTTAGCCTTTGATGGTATGGCGCGTTCTAGTCATAGACAGTTTCGGAAAGGTTGATAGGGAATGGTTGTAATGGTTTTAGAGAGGTAGGCATTAGCAGATGGTTGTTGGTTTCTACCTTTAATTACTGTAACGTCCTTGTACATTAATTTTCCACAGGATTCTGCAGAATAGCGTTTTTCACGTTTATAATCACATGGAATCAAGATACAATTTAAAAAGTACCACTGTCCAGACACAAACCATCAGAAAATAGCAAAGAGGCATTGAACACACTGTTATGACGCTAGTGCTTTCATTAGACTCTATGCGAAATATTGCTATTCGTTGTATGAAATCAGTTTTATTGCCATTTCTTTTGCTGTTTTTTAAAAACCGTTTATGAATAAAACATGCCGTATTAGCCATATCTTATGCTCAGTCGGATGTCAGAAAACGAACGAGTAAAATAATTTACATACACTAAATTTTACTGTTACTCATGGACCAATATTGTATGAAATACAGACTTTCCATCTTAGTCTGCATCTATATAAACAACACTGAAGCCATGACCATCTCTGAGCTGCTTGTGGTCTAAATAACACTCAGTTATTAATCCCAACCGAAAAAAATTGGATGCACGCACACCAAGAGACCTGGATGCAGGGGTACCCTAGAGGCATGGGGGACCCAAGTGTACTGGGATGTGGAAGTGCTACGGTAAGAATTCCCCGGTAGTCAGGACAAGAATACAGTTAGTCACTCAAATGAGGTACTGTTGTCTTTAGCTCAGTGGTGTAGTTGTCTTGTCTGGTAACTCTATGCAGCCTGCAAGGCCCCAAGTTCAAGCCTAGGTTACCCCCATAACACAAGCAACCACAGCACATGAATGAGTGAATAAACACTACTCTTATATATTTTTTTCCAGACACTCAAAGCACCTTACACTGGAAATAGGGACTCTCCACCACATAGCCTCTATTTCTCATAACTACAACAATTTGTACATGTTACAACATCGAAAGAATGAGCTGCATAGTCTCCCGAGAGAAAAACATCTTTCCTTACTCATTGGGGGGAGCAGTCAACAGCCGCGCCATTATATTTGCATGAGCTACAGCTGTAATGGAACATTCTAGCATGTGTTCAGCATCTGGCTTGGACAGCAAAGATCTTATAGTGACAGGGAGACACTGGCGCTGAAGCACCTGGAAGGCAACATGGATCAGAAGGAACCTGTACTGCTTATAAAGGAATATGGATCTGATATCTACGTATTTATATGCTTTGTATATTTCTATTTTATATAGATGCAGGACAAACTGTTTTTGTTAATCGTGTCATTGCCTTCATGGCTGTAAAGCAACCTAGCCTGTTACTTTAAAAGACATTTCCCATTGGTGCTGCTCATCCAGCAACAAAGACCCATGCAAATTGCCATCCCCAGCCATTATCACTGTGCATTCTGGGGTCTTGCTGTGAGTTGCTGTCTTTGGCCACAGATGCAATCCAGAAGTAGAACCGATGGAGAATCGACAACCCTTTATCTGACTGGAACCGAAATGAATATTATTGAACAAGCTGAACAATAAAATCGGTACGGAAAGCATACATGATAAAGTCATTTGTTGAAGGTGAGTGTGGGTTTAAGTGAAGGAGTTTACTCACAGGCCACAATCTATCCATGTTGTGAAACATAATGAAGGCCTTGCTACAATGTCTTTGGGTAGACGACCAACCACTGCTTGTTCTTACAAACACCAGCAGTATATAAATGCAAATATAAAACATTGTAAATGCTCTTTTTACAACAGACTGCAAAAATGACAAATGTGTGACTTTAAGTTGAATTCAGTTTATTTTTATATAGTTTCTTTTGCAACAAAATTGCCCCAAGGCACTTAAAAGTTGTTGGTAGGGAAGACGGTACATAGGTAACGTTAAAGGTGAAATTAAAGGCAAACAAGAGCCAGATGCAAGAGAGAAACCAAAAAACATCACAGTGTGGAGAAAAAAAACCTCTGGGGGTCGAAGGTCAGCTGGCTGTCCATCCCCAATCGGTATGGTATACAGTACAGAATCAACCTAAGGACTATCTAACTCTGAATGTCAATACAGAATCCATCCATGTGTCACGTCTACGAGCACATCTTGGTAGGCTTGCAAAGGCCACGTCTACAATGATGCACTTGGGTCATCGGCCATAACACAGACTCCCGGGCAGGTGTGGACCAATCACAGAGCAGACGTGGGAGAAGATCTGGAAAGATTAACAGTGACGGTGAGAGAACACAGGCCTGCACGGGCATGTACACTAGCAACAGCTAGCATGTGCCCTCTCCAACTGCCTCAGGCCCTTGTAAACAAGTCAAGTCAACTCAACTCAAGTGGTTCTTATCGTCATTTCAGCTTGTTAGAGGATGGACGGAGTAGGCTGTGAGTAGATAAAAAAAACTGATGACTTCACTAGACGTCCATATGCATGTCATTTTGTTGTTCCTCAAGATCCACCCACTGCACAGGGCCCAAAAATAATGGAGTAAAAAAAGAAAAATACATAGCTAACACAGCACTTCTACTAACAAAAACCAAAGGGTTCTCAGTTTTAAGCACTGAAGTTCAATCACAGAGACACCTAACACTCACACTTCAGCATCTACAAACATCTCCTCAAGACGCTTTACCTGACTTTTTTACATAGTTGTTGGAAGAAACCATTTTATCAAGGCATTTTAATTATTTACTACAAAATTCATTTTAAGACGGTTAAAATACTCAGACTTTGTGAAGATAAAATACAATGTAAAACGTACAATAAAATTCAATATACATATGTAATAATCACCATAAATAAATATATTCACATAAATATTTCCGTATTACACTTCTTCCCTGTCTGTTATCATTGGAATCACCCATCAGCAAATGGGGCCAGCACTAATCTACAACCTCTATTTCATGGTTTTCTTGCATCTGACCCAACCTTTTTGAAATGGCCTGCAGCCGTCAAAATTATAGTAATAATTTATTTACAAATCACAGTACAGCTGATCAGTTTCAACTTTAAATTTGTTGTCTCTGTGCTGTATTCTGTTGAAGGATAAATATTTAAAAACCTCATCTTTACCAACATCAGTAAGCACTTGATCTGGCCAGCCTAAAATGAATGTCTAACACTGTTGTATCATATTCTTTTAACTGATGAAGATACCCAATAAACAAAATGCGCTATACAATTGTGTCTGGTGGTCATTAACCAATCTTACATGGAACTGACTGCCATTCCATTACACAGCTGTATACAGTTGGTACAGTACACAGTCAAATGAAACAAAGTTCCCCCAGGACACCAGGGGCAACTTTGTTTCATCGTAAAACAATACAAAACACAACACAAAACTGTTACAATACACACAGTGCAAAGACAGCAAGTAGTAAATAACATAAATGAAGGCAACACAAAACTCTAGACGATACATACTGCAGACAAGTAGTATACATACCACAGTGAGCAGCACCAGTCAGACACGCTTGTATGTGAAGTACACAGTCTGATGTGTAGTGTATGCTGATCACCGGTGAACTTGATGATGTGGTTCGAGCTGTGCGTAGCCACACAGCCGTGAGTCAGCAGTGTAAACAGCAGGGGACTGAGCACGCAGCCCTGGGGGACCCCGGTGTTCAGTGTGGTGATGCTGGAGATGTTACCGCTGATCCAGACTGACTGAGGTGTCTCGGTTAGGAAGTCCAAAGATGCCGTTGCAGGGAGAGGTGTTCAGGCCCAGCAAGCTCAGCTTTCTGGTCAGATGCTGGGGAATGATGGTGTTTGATCACAGTGTACAGGTGCATGGTGCATGGTGTACAGCTATAACAGGGCTGTCTTAATGGGAGCCTGACTGCTTTAAGCTTGACCATGCTAACTACACAAGTAAATCTGACATGGCAGTGGTGTCCAGGGGCAAGGCTGTTGGACCACAAGGGGGTCCACAGGCATCTGGTGCTGCTACAGAGGCTAGGCTCAGGGACGCCCTTCGCAGTGCAGTGAACCTCCTGGCTGGAGCTCCGCAGTGCCTGGCGGTACAGCTGAGGGTCGTCCATGCTTCTCTGGGTTCCAGTTTGCAGAGTCCTGTGCAGGTGCAGCTGGCAATGAAGAAACCATCAAGAATCGTCCATCTTCACAGGTTCTGTGAGTCCAAGAAGCAGATGAAGGTAACGCACTATTTTTTAAGGCCCTCAGTGGCCCAAAGTTCCTTTCTTTTAATCCTACTGTTGTATTTTTAGTGTTTATTGGTGTTTTGGACATAAAACTTGCTTTTCCAGGATCAGACAAGCGACACGGAGGTTTGTTATTCCTCATTTGCTGAATATTCTGCTAAAACATGTTTGAACACGATTTGGCTGGTTGTGTGTACATTAGTAAGTGAACATATGAACAGACAGATGAAAGGCTTACTGTAACTGTATAAATGGTATGAGTCGTGTTGGTCTCAAAAGGTTAATAATCATTGGGCCAAATCTGTGATGACATCATTGAGCTGTTTGTCAACCTGGATATACTGTCCACACATTTTCATTACAGTCCACCCCCCTCCAATAATAGTGAAGATAGGGGAACATTTATTTTATCTTGGTCCTTTAACTACTGATGAATCACCAAAGATGTACATGTAATTTACTTGTCAGTTCTGGGCTGAAAATAATTACAATGTCAGTCCCATAACAATGCAGAAATGACTGTTCAGATGTGCGTTCTTAGGGCTAGAGTTGGTATAATACAGATTATGACTAAATGTATACCTGGCATAAATACCCTTATTCTGGTATGTAACCCTACAGGAAGCTCAGCCGTCTATAAAGTCGCACTCGTATCTGAAGACCTGTCAGATTTTAGGTTGAGCAAGTTGTATAATTTTTGAGTCTTCTGTATTGGTCCTTTTATTTACCGCAATTATCTAGCTTCTAATATAAAACACTAAGTGATTTTTTAAATACTAAACTTATGTTAGCGCAATTTAGAAACACTCTGGAAAAGATGAATGATTACAGTTTCAGAAATTCTTAATGCACTTAGAGTCATGTGACCTATGTTTTTGATATCTGCCGGGGATCATGTGATTAAGCAGTCTGAATGGTGATATATTTAAATGCAGTGATGAATTAGAGGCAAAAACTAAGATTTACATTTTAAGTGTTTTTTAACTAAAAAGGGAGTTTTATTATTTAGTATTTCATTCAACACTTTCACATTCACCCATATAATTAATCAAATTATTTATTTTTCTGCCTATGATATTGCTCTACCTACACTTTTTAAAATTTTGTAATTATTAACGGATATAATTCTGTGCCTGAGCTGTCCGAAAGAAAAAGTAGTAATTATGAAAATTAGATAAGTTTATCACAGCATCAGTCTGTCGCACAGTATTTCAAAAGACAGACAGGCTTATTATTCATATTCAAATGAATGTTTTAAACAGTTTATCAACCTGTAATGCATAACGGATGGAAGGTACAGACATGTTCTCTTTCACCTTGTGCCTTGACATCCTAGCCAGAATTTTCTGTGATTTATAGTAGTGCAAGAAACAACCTTTGTGTATTTAGTAAGAGTATAACAAATGTATATTGTAAAATCCTACAGGCATTTTAATGGACTCTAACCTTTGTACTAATGCCTTTATTTAACATGTTAGGAATTTCAAAGCAACATGAGTTTGGTAAATAAAACATGATAAAGAATGTTATTGCTAAGTACTGTGCAGCTAAAGGGGTTTAGATGTAAAGTTTTATCATTTTTGCCAGAGTAAGACTTCATTTAATTCAGCATTATGTGGGCTATTTAATACATTCCAGTTTTGTAGTAGTTGATGGTTTAGTATGTTCAGCATCATATACTGGGTAGAAGAATTCAAAGAAAGACTACTTTTTGTAAACCCAGTTATGCCTTGGTGTGTTATTTTTAGAAGTGCACTGCCTGGCAGTCCTCCATAATCCACACGTCCAGACATTAACATCATTGCGCAGTTTAACTGCAATAAACAGTATTGAATTTATATCTACTTTTAGTATAAGTTCTAGAGACCAAATAATATGGAGATTGTATTTAGTAATTTCTGGTTAAATGTTTGGACTTTAAATGTGCAAACATAGACTAATAGGTTTAATATAGTCTAATGTATGTAATATGTTCTATAGAATTCATATGTGTGTCTTTCTGGTGAAGAGGAAAGGAAGTGATTTCATTTTCAGCATGTCATTAAATGAGATCTGTCTGGACACTGTGTGCTGTGGTCAACTTGGCAGAGTTTCAGTTGCAACTGTTAAACCTATTTAAATCTTAAGATGAATGCATGGTTTCTGAACATATTGGAAGATGCTGAAATTCTATAATCCATAGTAATTTATCTGCTGATTTTCTTGATATTAATTGTATTGCTTTTCAGTGTAACAGTTCTCCTTGAGATTTTCTTTTTACTGGTGTTATGGAAGTCTTATGGATTACATGTGAGTTTCTTAATAGGGACATTTTTACTGCTATCTGGTAAACTGAACTTTTTGAAATTAATTAATTAATCCTTAGTATTGTATGTTGCAAGACGTTTCCACGAAATTGAATACGTAATCTTATTTTGATATTTAGCTACCTGAAAATACTGTAGATGGTTAGTGATTTACTGTGATACAGTGAATTGGCATAGATTTGACAGGTATCATTTTATGAACAGCTAGAGTCGACTAGCGAACTCACTAAACTAAATCGAAGCATTACCCGTTTCTATTAATGATGTAACTCATTATTTATTTATATTTTCATACAATTACGTTTAAGGTTAGTTTCCTGTGGAGTCTGCATGAATACTGGTGGTTTCACCAGTCAGTTTTTCAGTAACCTCCGAGTTACAATTTTCTTACCCGTTGTGTTAGTTTTAATACCCCAATTTTAGTGTATGACCGATTTTCTCGTTGTAGGGTGGTTCAACCGAAGAATACACCATTGTCCCACATCAGTATGTCAACAGATACAGAAGTCCACACACTAAGTCTGTCAGTTGTTCTTCTCTATGTTGAGTGCTAACTTAATTACCGCAAATTCCCTTACTTGTTTCATTTGTTTGCACTTTTAACATATATGGCGGTGCGAAAGAAAATAATGAAACGCGTAATGTTATGTTGGGAACTACTCATAAACATATTCACTAACTTGTTAAATAATTGACGGTTACGTCATTTGAGTTGTATATTGTGCTAAAACCATAGGTTGATCATTAAAATGGTATTTCACTGAGGTATTTGGGTATTCCAATGGCCTGGGAACGCAATTTAAATGGTTATAATAGCTTTGCTATTGAATAAATAACGTAAATCGATAGATTGCTGTAATTTGTCACGTTTTTTGGCATTCTAATGGTTTACTACTGAAAGATGGACAGAAAAACAAAGGTTAACTGTGTCTTCTGCTTGCAACTATGTCATCTCAGGGTCTTTAAATATGCGTGCCTTAATATTTTCTGTCAGGAATTGTTCATAATTTCACACAGAAAAGAAGTGTGATTTGAGAGATCTGTGCTGCCATACATTGTACTGTACCAATTCCAACAGTAAAACACTTAATAGTTTTGTGCGCGGTCTTAATATTATTCATATTGCAATATTTCACAGCAAGTGAATTGTTCTTGACAAATCGAGTCCGTGGGTCAAACGTCGGTCAAACGTCAGTCAAAGGTTTCGTCGCTCGAGAATAATTAAAGAAAATACGTTTTCCTACATGAGAACAGCAGTACAGCATTCTAATTAAATCGTTTCATTAACATTACGTCTCGCTGGGAACTTCAATTGCTTTACCATGAACTATGGTTAATTTTAGGTGGGTGGATTACTTTAAAATGTATCGTAAAACGTATTACTTTTGGACATGCTGTTGGTAGGTCATGTACTTCGATAAAAAAAAACAGGCATTTTAATGATACATTTAAAAATACCCTGCAACTACAGTAGCTGCAGCACTCACCTGATTTAGATGGCTGTAATTATTATTATTATCGCTGTTTAAGCCCTCTTACTCATCTAAAATAATTTTTAACTTCATAGTTATATTTATAGTAGCCTATATATTGCCATTATAATTAAATTTCTGTAGTTATTCAAACGCCAATGTCAAGCAATATAAACCATGTGACAAATTGTTTAAGAAACTAATTAGGATTCAACTGTATGACCATCATCTTTTCCAGCGAGAAACTGGTTTTCCCAGAGGAGCTGTAAGG
The DNA here is from genome assembly GCA_025773905.1 of Chitala chitala. Taxonomy (NCBI): domain Eukaryota; kingdom Metazoa; phylum Chordata; class Actinopteri; order Osteoglossiformes; family Notopteridae; genus Chitala; species Chitala chitala. The sequence goes on along the minus strand of JABJVR010049262.1, from coordinate 520 downwards.
CGGCTTCCAGTAAAATAACATTAATTACAAACTGCAGTTCTGTCGTGTGTGGCGAAAATCCAGTCATACATAATTCGATGTGTGCAACAGAAATAGATTTCAGATGGGCAGTGTAACGCACCCTGCGGTCAAACGTGCGCGCGTAGGCTTTGTGCGCTGGCAGTATTTTGCGCTGCAAACGAACCCCTGTGTCAAATATGGACCGTTCCGGATTCAGTAAACATCCCCTGCAACGCAGAACCTGTCATCTCCAGCATCGACGACGCTCCTATCGGGAAGAGACCCCTTAGTAACTGAGGAGGCATGCAGTGCGCCTGGCTTTGCGCTGGTTAGATGCCCACTGCCCACTCAACCAAGGTAAGTTACACCTCACAATTAGTTATGGTATAATAAACGCTTTCATGCAGTTTCTGTTATTGTACCGCGCAATGCCTCCATTATAAGTGTATCCATCCATCCATCCATTATCTTAACCGCTTATTCCTGGTGAGGGTCGCGGGGAAACCTGGAGCCCATCCCA
>JABJVR010049261.1:0-22353 GCA_025773905.1 Chitala chitala | reverse complement strand
CCCCCCCCCCCCCCCCCCCCCCCCCCCCCCCCCCCCCCCCCCTCTCTCCCTCCCACTCTCTCTCTCTCTCTCTCTCTCTCTCTCTCTCTCATCCCTCCTCTGTTCACTGCACCCATCTCTGAAAGCCTTCCTCCTGTATCTTTCTCACTTATGTCGTTCTACCTCGGAGCTGCTCCTCGTCTTCATCTCCCTTTCTGCTTTTTCTCCTCTTTTTCTCCTTTCTAAACAGCTCCTCCCATCCTGTCATACACCATTTGGGTCCAGCACGTGTGTGTGTGTGTGTGTGTGTGCGCCCGCGCATATCAGTTCTTGGGAGTGGCAAGTGTGCCCTGGAGAGCTCTGTAAACACACTGAGTTCAGTGTCTCCTTAGCATTCTAAAGCTGGTTAAAAAGAAGAGTTTCTGCATTTTTCACTTTAATTCTTGACAGATTGTTCTTAACAGCAGCATCTAATTTCAATTGTTGCTTCCTTAATTATATTACACAGAATTAATGTGTAACATTACACAAGCCAGTGTACAGTAAGCCCCTTTTCATACAGCTCAGGTTTATCAGTAAACGTGCTTCTGGGCTCCTCTTCCTCTTGAGCATCCTATTTGAGAAAAGGTCTAATTTCGTTTCCTGTTCCTCCTTTCCAGTTCCTGCTGGTTACATTACTGTAGACAGGAAGGTGAGAGCCACGTTTTCTCTCTCACTGGACATGGTAGAACTCGGGCCCCCATGTTCATTATTCAGGCAACACCAAAAATCAATGAGCATCATTTTACTCATTATTTATTCCTAATGCGCTATACAGCACAGACCACACAAAAAATATACAAATGTAGGAAAGTGATTGTGTTGTGGATGTGTTGTTAAATAATAAACGACATGCACACACACACTTTATGCACACACTTTATGCAGAGTTATTACTGATTGTTCACTGAAGCACAACAAGTAAACACGAGTTGTCTGCTGTTAAGAATAATGTCTGATGCATAATTAGTGGACACATTTTTGAAAGATGGCAGATCTGTTAACAAATAGAGGCATCTTTCCTCCTTAGATGTGAGCCGTGTCTGTCTGCCACCTGTTCTGCACTGATAAGCAGGCGTGCCGCAGAGTGGCGCAGAAGAGCGTCCAGGAGTGCAGCTGTCAGGCAACACGCACACAGCCTGAGGAACACAGTGCACACAGCCTGAGGAACACAGTGCACACAGCCTGAGGAACACAGAGCACACAGCCTAAGAAACACAGTGCACACAGCCTGAGGAACACAGTGCACACAGCCTGAGGAACAAAGTGCACACAGCCTGAGAAACACAGTGCACACAGCCTAAGAAACACAGTGCACACAGCCTGAGGAACACAGTGCACGCAGCCTGAGGAACACAGTGCACACAGCCTGAGAAATACAGTGCACACAGCCTAAGAAACACAGTGCACACAGCCTGAGGAACACAGTGCACGCAGCCTGAGGAACACAGTGCACGCAGCCTGAGAAACACAGTGCACACAGCCTGAGTGGGACAGAGGGAGGAAGGAAGAGATCACAATATCTCTCTCTCTCTCGCTCTCTCTCTCGCTCCTCTTCCTCTCTTTCTCTCTGCTACCTTCTCTCTCTCTCTTGCTAACTCTCTCTGCCCCCCTTTCTCTCCTCCCCTCTGTTGTTCACCATCTCTCTCTCTCTCTCTCTCTCTCTCTCTCTCTCCCCAAAACGAAAATGACCAATGACCTTTAATATAAAGTGCTCAGGACCTTTCTATGCTGTAAGGCCTACTTGAAGTTTGTGTCCTTGTATTTTAAACAAATGGGTGATTCTATTCTTTATGAAATGCTGGTTGGTTTGCAATATGGATGTAACGAGGCACCCAGCTCACAATACGGTTCTGTTACCAATGCAGGGCTCATGGTTCCATCTTCTCATGATATCCAACGCAAAATTTGAGTGAAAAACTTTTATTTGGAAAAAATAAAAGCAACACCAAAATATGTTTTTTTCTTCACAGGCAGTGGCCAGAGCTTTTCATTGTAAATGCTGCATCATATTGCCAGTATTATCAGTTGGGTAAGCCATAGTTTCCCAGACTGTCCTCTGTGGACTAGTACCAGGCCGTGGGCTAACACGTACTTGGCAGGAATCCAGCCAGAAAAGCCCTGCTGGTAACTGGTGTGTACATTTTGAAATGCATTTTTTCATAAAAACTGCATTTATTTAATGCACTTATCATTAAAAATAACTTCAAAAACATTCAAAAACATTTTCCCTAAATAAATATTTGATACACCAAAGAAAAAATGATAAAAATGACATGGATTAATATATGATACATGAACAGCGTGTAGTATTTTCGAGTGTAAGGAAAACACTAGCAAGTTTATTTTTTACTGAAAAACGGCAGGAGGATTACACTGACAAACTCGACACTAAAAAGTAGAAAACTTTTATTCAAAAATATAACTTCAAATACAGATTCATTGCACTTTGTGCATCCATCCATTCTCTACACCGCTTGTCCAATGCGGGGTCACAGGAAGCCTGGAGCCCATCCCAGGAGGGCAGGGGACACCCTTGGTAGGGCACCAACACACACAAACATACACATTGACACCAATCAACCTAACTGTCATGTTTTTGGACTGTGGGAGAAAACCGGAGAACCTGGAGGAAAACCCACCAAGCACAGGGAGAACATGCAAACTCCACACACACAGACCCAAAGCAGGAATCAAACTCCAGGCCTGGAGGTGCCAGGCGACAGCGCTAACCACCTCACCACCGTGCCACTGCTGGTTACATTCTTTATATTAAAATGTCACATAGCAGGCATGCAGTGCGACACGGTCGCCCATCTCCTCGGAGCACATTGTCACTCACATTGAGAAACATCGGGCCACCATACATCGTTATATACCTACTTCATAATCTGTCTGATTCTGATGTTTCAGAGCAACACCTCACCTACACTCATGGTCAGATAAATAACTCAGGCTCAGAGGAACTGAATATGAGCTTTACATATTTTAAAAGCATTCATTCAATCTGACGTGAAAATAAACTTCCTAATTCAAATGAATGTGTATAGGACTAATCATTCTTCATTATGAATTATTACATGGAAAAAGTTCAAGTGAAAATGTATTATTACTGATAATAATAATAATAATAATAAAAAAGTAGTACGTAGTAATAGTAGCATCAGTAGTAATTCTTGTACTAACAGCAGTAGTAGTTTCACAAACTTGTTTGTTCCATTTTCAGTGATGACATAATTAACGATTACCGCGACATCAGCACAGCCATGATTCGTTGTTCATTCACGTATTACCCAACCACTTTTCCATGTCTGGGTCATGCGGGGCCTACAGCCTATTCCGGGCAGCCTAGAGCACAGGACCACAGCCAGGAGGTCACAGAAAAAGGAACAGGACATCACCTTTAAAACAATAAGCCTTATTCACGCTGGCGGCAATCTTAAATCAAAGATGGTGTAGATGGGTAAACGGTTCGAAAGCAGGACTGCAGCACTATGCGATACGCCTGTTGTACTGCTGTGTGTGGAAGTGAAATTTATTTAATGATGTAAAAGAAGACAAAACATACAGTAAGCACATATACCATAATCTTCCACAAGGTCACATCTTCCACAAGATAAATTGCCGATGCCACAAGCCCCTGATATTAAACGCGCAATGAAAGCTTAGGTTGGTGCATAAAGGAAAAAAGAAAGAAAAAAACTTTTCAGAATACTTTCCATCTTCAAGTTTCTAGGTAAAGAGGGTACGCTGAACCCCAGAAAGCCTGCTTCCTGCATCTTGTAGGGAGGCACATTTTTACACATTGAACAAAATGATGTTGCTCACTGTTACTAATTCATAATCCCCAACTTCCCTGCAAGCAGTGCTTAAAGTGGGCAAGTGTTCTGCTGACACCCTTGTGTTTCTCTTATGTACCTCTTACGTTTCTCTCATAATCTACCAGCCGCTCCCTCTATTTGCTGTTCAGTGCAGGACATAAGGACAGTGCAGAACATAAGGACAGTACTGGCACGCTGTTCACTGCTTTAAGTGCTGACTGGAAATAAAATATTTTCAACATCAGTCATATGGCAACAACTGTTTTGTATGATGAATTTACTCTATGCTTGGCCAAGAACACCCTTTGATATTCACGTGTGTTTGTTGCACCATTTCTCTAAATCCCCATGTGTAGAACTTCACACATTGAGAGGGTTTCCCGATCCAAGCCAGGGCGCTATTTTCAACATGCAGATGATACTTCCGGCTTGAATTTACCAAGATGGCCTTGTTCTTGACTTGATGGAACCCAGCTGAACAAAGCTAATGGAACGCTTTCTGTATCACCTTGGAATGTATGCCAATCAACCGGGCCAATACTGTGCAACGGACAGAATTTAATTACATTTGCTGTCAAGGTCACATGGGTTGTGCATAATCGGAAACGTTTCCTGTGTGATCGTTTAGGTGTGAGCAATGTGAATTCTGTGGACATGCCTTCATGTGTATTGTGGCACAAAAGGCTTAATTTAGAAGCAGAGCCGCAGTTGCTAACCACACTAGAATACTGCCAGCGCACTGGCAGATGCCCGTTGCTGCAGTGTAATCAAATTGGGGTCCAGCAGCGTCCATTTCATCTTTGCCATCAGTCAGCACAGGCGGTCAGTGCAGGAAAACACAATGCCACATTCCAGAAGAGGCCTCTTACGGTCTTGGTGCACATGACAACAATCTAACCCATGGTTATAATGGAATGGTTTGGTATAAGGGAAACTGACACTCTGCATTAGACCTGTTTGCAGAGTTGGCTGTGGGCACAGGCGGTACAGGCAAACGCTAGGGAAGCTGTCTGTCAATAGGGGCACCACTGCAGTGACTGGTGGTGGATTTGGTTGCAATGTAAGGGGCACCAGCTAAAATCTTGCCTAGGGCACCAAATTGGTCAGGGCTGGCTGTTTGGTTTGGAATGATGCATGCTAACAAACAGGCTTTCACACAAAAGACAGGGCAAAGTTGGTCAAGTGCGTGGGTTTTGTTTCAGATCATACTATGAATCCCACATGACCATCTCACCATGTACAGTCAAATTAACGCTCTGAGTTGATAGAAGTGTTAAAAAACATAAACAATGTACAACACAAACCGCATCTGAAATTTTGAAATGTAAACTCCAGGGAAAAAGTGCATATGTCTCTATGTGTATGTCTTCTGTACATGTCAACGGAGAAAGGAGAAGCCAAGAAGGAGCCTATGTTCTCCTCTCAGTGAAACACACAGACTTCATGGTGCATCAGTGGGGCCTTTCAGTGAATGCTTATCTCACCAAGAGCACCAACATGCAAACAAGGGGGAGGGAAGTGGAAGAAATGGGAAAATGTGAGATAAGAGAGACAAAGATGACATGGTGATTATGTAGGAGAGGCAAAGAGACAGGAAGCAAAGCAGGCCAGCGGTAGAAGAGTGTGTGAAGTAAGGATGAGAGAGAGATGAAAGAAGGAGATGAGATGGAATATGGGATGGCAAGATGGGAAGAAAGGAAAGCAGAGAGCAGTGGAAAAGGGAGTGGGGACTCAAGTACTGAACTTTAAAATAAAATGACAGTGCCTGAGCAAAATAACGCAACCTAGAGCTAACATACATACAAGTGTGTTCTGCACTGATTTGGGCTTTGTTAACACTCTGCTGTGTCATTCACTGTGTCATAGTGGATCTGAGCCATTTCGTCAGTTTCACAATGAATCTAAATAGAGCTGTTTAACTGCCTATGAGCTGAAACGGGAACCGTGGTAACTAACCATGGTAACGTAAATGTCGGCTAACGCTGGCAACTTCTGATTCAGCAGTAGTCAGCCTCCAGGGAGCGTTACCATCTAGTTAATCTAACTGAAAATAAAATTATTAAAAACGGGTTTAATACATGAAATGCTCAGTTTAAAACAAATTCAGTAAATCCTAAAATCTAATTTTATTTCTCAGTCTTCCACACTTGCAAGAGGTTCAACACCACTACAAAAGAAAAAAAAACCATATTTTACGATAGGCTATTCTTTAGTTTGCGGTTGTAAATGTATTCCTGATGTAGTGAAATAAACCGGCTGGTTAAATAGGTACACACCTAACTATCATTATCAGACACATGACATACCGGACCTCCCACAACCTTCACTTCTTCCACATCCATGAACCACATCCATTTTCACAGGAACGATCTACTCTGTTAGCTCTCTGATGTAGTCAGACAGCAAAGTGGGGAGTGTTAGCAACAAAAAAAAAGACTGTCAAACCCCCACAATACCTTTGCAAAAACAATACTCCATTGTCATATAAAATTTTACTCTAAACTTACCAGATGTTAAACACATTTGTTAGCCAGATGTTAAACACAATTGTTTTTTTGGTTTTGAGAAGACACACGTAGATCATATACAGTTTATCCAAACACTAACAATACAGACTGCAAACGAATGACTACACTGCCAGTCACTGCTGTTACTGAAGTAAATGTTTTGGCTGACTGGGGTGGGGCATAACAACATACTTAGCTGCGCCATTGGCTGGTTGTGAAACTAAAGTCAGCAGCTCATTGGCTAACGGTTAAAGCTCTTTGAGGGATGAAACCTGCGTGATCAGGTCCTGAGAAACATAAACTCTCATCACTCTTCGGTCAGGTACTTCAGCTGAACTTCCACACTGCCCAGCCATGTTAAAAGTGATAGAGCCAAAACCTAAATAAAAACGGGCAGGCAGTGCTGAATGAGTGGAGACGTAATGTAGTGGTTGGTAACGTGGTCAGTGAGTGGGAAGACGGGTGCTCAGTTTCCCAGATGACTTAGAGAGCACGAGAGGAGAACGCAGGTCTTACCGTTTCTCATCTCCCTCTGATAGGCTAGGCTCCTGCTCCCTGGGCATGTGCTCCATTCACCTCAATTCCATCCAGCAGCCAATCGTTGGAGACTGAGGCAGGCCCCACCCTCGGATGCACACTGGGCATTCGCAGGTTGTGGCGAGTCAGTCGGCCATCACGAGGCTCTCAGCGGCGGCCCTTCCACGTGACATCAGACACACGGACCCTGCCTCTGGCTTCTGTTACACAAAGGAATGGAAGAACATGGTGAAGCTGCATTCAAATGGACAAGAGTGAAATAAGGCCATATTGGGGAACCGTGACACTGTTACATATTAGGGTAAAGCAAGGCCTTTTGGGTAAAGGTGGGGCTTTGGGGTACAGCTGAGCCTTTGGGGTAAGGTCTGGTTTTAAATCTCACGGCCATATGTACGTTTATGTAAAAGAGTGAAAAGTAAATTATGTATCCAAAGAAAATGCACAAAGAGAAGTCAGCAACTATCTGAAAACCAGGTACATTCAGGGTTATCAGTGATCTTGAAGATCATTAATATCTTGTGCTGCACTCCATCTCCATCACAGTATCTTGACAAAGGAAACTGGCAGCATAAAAGGAGAAAATTCCTATTCACCAGCTGATTACATAGACTACAAGAACCATTCATTAAAATCTGCTTAAATAGCAAGTTTGAGAATGCCACAGACACTCTTCAGCCACTGTATAGCATAGAGAAATGAAAATGGATATTTTCATTAACGGCCTCAGGAATGAAAGAAAACAGAAATAAACTAAAAGTTTCATGTGCATGCCCCAATAAAGTGAATATCAACATCATTCAACTGCATTTCATGGCCGAAACACTAGAGGGCGATAATCACATTCTTGGAGCCAAAACCATCAAGCAGAACTACGGACATTTCTCAAACACAACTAAACTGGGATTACAGCTAAAAAAGGAAACTTCATGTCTGTAAGCCTGACTGCATCACGAGTGCAGGCGGGTGTCTCTTGTGCCGAGCGCTCTGAGTTAGCCCGCCTTCCTGCATCAGACACTGAAGGCGTGTGCCTTGAGGCGAGATCAGCCGTCAGAGATGGCTGATCAAAGATCAGACATCCTCCCTGAGCTTGAGAGCAACAACACGGCAATGTACTTTTCAGCAAGCTCCATTTAAACTCCAGGTTTGACTCACACTCTGCCAACAGCAAAGCAAGCAAAAGTGAGGTTAAAATGTGAAATACACAATGCACTGGATTTTATATAGGCACCACAAATCTGCAAGAAAAAAAAAACTGTCAAACTAATTTTCTGTGTGAGGTTTACAGAGGCTTATTCTGTGACATGGCACACATGGCATAAGAAGGGTGGAGTTTGTATCCATGGAGACGGCCCTGGGAGGTGTGCTTTCAGTGATGGATTCCCTGTGGTCATGCATAAATATAAATTGAAAAAACTTACCCATAACTGGCTGAATATAACTCTTTCAGGTCCCCAGCAGAAAGTGCTGTGTAGCTAGTCATTTGAGACCATAAAATGAAGTGGCCCAGCTTCAGTACCAGTGCACAAACCTCTTTTCTTCACGCTATGCTAGTGAGACTTTTAACTTTCTTCTACAATATCCCCACTGCTTTATTGCTGCGGCCATTTTCCTTGCATTACCTGCACTGCACGCTGCATATTTACTGTTTTCACGTGGCATTGAGATCTTTATTGCATTGTGCCATTCACTTTGGATTTTACTGGAAATCATGAATGCTAACTGATGGAACAATTTTGCCACAGTCTTCTGTGGGGAAAAAAACAGGAGGACTGCAGAAAGGTTCTGCTCCTCCTGAGTTGGCACAAGTCCAGAACTGTCCACCAAATTCATGTCAGTTTAAAATGTGACTGAATAACTTTTACATATTTAAAAAGTGAGAAACACTAAAGCCTATGGAACACTTAGGAAAAAATGAACAAAATATGCCTGGTTTTCAGAGCAGCAAAGCAGCAGCCAGGACTATTATGCTGGTTTTCTGTATTACCTGTTACCTCAACACTATCTCAATGTCACCTGGTACTTCAACACTATCTCAGTATCACCTGTTACCTCAACACTATCTCAGTGTCACCTGGTACCTCAATACTATCACAGTGTTGCCTGGTACCTCAAATCTATCTAAGTGTCACCTGGTACCTCAACAGCATCTTAATGTCAACTGGTACCTCAACAGTATCTTAGTGTCACCTGGTACCTCAACATTATCACAGTGTCTCCTGGTACCTCAACACTATCTCAGTGTCAGCTGATGCCTCAACAGTATCTCAGTGTCACCTGGTACCTCAATATTATCACAGTGTTGCCTGGTACCTCAAATCTATCTAAGTGTCACCTGGTACCTCAACAGTATCACAGTGTTGCCTGGTACCTCAACACTATCTCAGTATCACCTGGTACCCTAACAGTATCTCAGTATCACCTGGTACATCAACATTATCTCAGTGTCACCTGGTACCTCAACACTATCTCAGTGTCAGCTGATGCCTCAAAAGTATCTCAGTGTCACCTGGTACCTCAACATTATCTCAGTGTCACCTGGTTCCTCAACACTACCTCAGTGTCACCTAGTGCCTCAACAGTATCTCAGTGTCAACTGATGCCTCAACAGTATCTCAGTGTCACCTGGTACCTCAACACTATCTCAGTATCACCTGTTACTTCAACAGTATTTCAGTATCAACTGTTACCTCAACAGTATCTCAGTGTCACCTGGTACATCAACATTATCTCAGTGTCACCTGGTACCTCAATACTATCACAGTGTTGCCTGGTACCTCAAATCTATCTAATTGCCACCTGGTACCTCAACATCATCTTAATGTCAACTGGTACTTCAACAGTATCTTAGTGTCACCTGGTACCTCAACATTATCACAGTGTCGCCTGGTACCTCAACACTATCTCAGTGTCACCTGGTGCCTCAACAGTATCTCAGTGTCAGCTGATGCCTCAACAGTATCTCAGTGTCACCTGGTACCTCAATATTATCACACTGTTGCCTGGTACCTCAAATCTATCTAAGTGTCACCTGGTACCTCAACAGTATCACAGTGTTGCCTGGTACCTCAACACTATCTCAGTATCACCTGGTACCCTAACAGTATCTCAGTATCACCTGGTACCCTAACAGTATCTCAGTATCACCTGTTACCTCAACAGTATCTCAGTATCACCTGGTACCCTAATAGTATCTCAGTATCACCTGTTACCTCAACAGTATCTCAGTGTCACCTGGTACATCAACATTATCTCAGTGTCACCTGGTACCTCAACACTATCTCAGTATCACCTGTTACCTCAACAGTATCTCAGTATCACCTGTTACCTCAACAGTGTCTCAGTATCACCTGTTACCTCAACAGTATCTCAGTGTCACCTGGTACCTCAACACTATCTCAGTGTCAGCTGATGCCTCAAAAGTATCTCAGTGTCACCTGGTACCTCAGTACTATCACAGTGTTGCCTGGTACCTCAAATCTATCTAAGTGTCACCTGGTACCTCAACAGTATCTTAGTGTCACCTGGTACCTCAACATTATCACAGTGTCGCCTGGTACCTCAACACTATCTCAGTATCACCTGGGACCCTAACAGTATCTCAGTGCCAGCTGTTACTGCACAGGACATACATTTGTACAAATCATCAGCAAACTTTAATTTCCTTTGCTGCCACCAAAGTGTGACTTTCCAGGTACTCCCCATGCAGGTGTGCTACTAAGAGGAAGAAGGTCTGCTTGGGTGGGGAGAGCCAACTCCAGATGGAACTGATGGCTCTTCTCTGTCTAGAGGATCTCAGCACTTTCAGGCTTACCGCCAGGAACTTTGCAAAGTGCTCTGGTAAGAGGAGGGTAAGAGGAGGGTACGAGACATGCTGAAAAGCAACGCTTCAAACAAACTGAATACAGAGCACTAGTCTCATGTTGCCCTAGATCTATTCAATGCTTTCCTCTGTCCCCATGAGAAAGGGGCCTGAAAGAGGTACACTCAGCTTTTCAGACATCTTTCCCACCCCATCTCTGCAAGGCAGCAAAATGGCGATAACTGAATGCTCTTGACGTGTATTATTGAAATTCCCAACTGTGTGCAGTAAAACCTGTTAATTTAAACCAGCTACCATTTACTAATCAGAGAAAAGTCGCTTTAATGCTTTTGAACATAGCTAACCATAAGCAATTAAAAAGTCACAAAGTCATTACATAACATTTTGCATTTATCCCTTTTTATTTTAGATTTAGTTGTGAAGTTCTGATAGAATCTTTTCAAGATGTGAAAAAACAGGACTTATGATGAAGAGGCTGGCTGGTGAAATTATCTCTGAAGAGTGTCATGCCTCTTCACTGAGAAACATAAACACATACACACACACTCTCAAACAGCACTGCAAACAAAGCCTCGCCTTTCACAGTAGCTAATAAAGTTTGCAGTTCGCATTTGGCAAACGGGCCTAAAACTGCGTGAACTGGACGGGGATGACTCGAGCACACAGTCTGATCACATGGCACCAATAAGGTGGCTTCAAGCTCCCACAGACGTGCAGCTGAAACCTCAGAGCAGCTGCAGAATGGGCGGCAGGCCCATTTACTGAGCCCACGTCACTGCTGGTGTGCAAGTGATAGAGAAAAGAAACGGGAAAGGCCCACGAGATGAGATAACAAACGGCAACTGCAAAGAAACCAGCAGGAAAAGCTAATGGCGTTAGCATGAAGCTAAAAGCGAGGAGGTTTCAAACACATGAAGAGACGGAACCGTGGCCCGCTTGGGACGGTGCTACGGTGCACGTCTGCTTTATTGCTGCACCTTGCCTTCTGGAGAAATGTGCCCATTTGGTTTTCATTAGTACCAGAAAGAGAACATGGAAACAAAGGAGAGAAGCTAAACAGTATGCAGGGACAGAGTCTGAGATTCACTGTGAACAGGTGGCCGATCGCAAGAGGCACTGGAGTACATAGCTCAGGCTTTGCTCCAATCATGTAAAAACGTACAATGGCAGCATTCTGGGCATCTAGCATCCTACCGTGGGTATTACACCCAGAGGGACAGCCAAATAACAAACTGACCCACTTCTCCATCCACCCAAGTTTTAATTGGCTTTGCTCAAATCTTAAGGCTGCTGCACTTTTCCCTGTCAGAGTCTTATTTAATTGGGTGTTTTAAAATGCATAAAACAGAATCGGTATTAGTGCAGTATGAACAACCCTGGCATAAATAAATGATCCCTCATATTCCTCCTGCTTCTCGACTCTGCTCCATAGCAAGAGACAGTCGGTCTTTGCCATCTCTTCCCCATGTCATAAATGTATTAGTAAAAGAATGTTAAATTTTACCTCCTGCTTCAGAGGCACTTTCATGAAAGACATGATGGGGTGGGGTGGGGTGGGTTGGTTCAGATCAGGTAAGGTCAGCTACACTTTAATTTATGGCGCCCACAAAATCAGACCTACAGTATGTGCCAAATCAGAATTCTATGCTGACAATACAGTATGCCAAAACTAAACACTATCAAACTGCAACTGTAAAAACCAGCAACATAACAACATAAATAGCATTATGCTAGTGTCCTATGCTAGTAGTGTCCAAGTTTAATGTTCTCTAGGGTAAATTAATATAGTCTAAGGATGTGTGTGACTTCTGGCCACAGAAAACCAACTGCGGCAGTTTTCAAGTACTTATTTTTTCAAAACAGAAACCCCAATTTCTCATTCTTTCACACAGATAAGAGGAGCTGCCATGTTCTTTGTGTGTGACGAATTTGGCTACAGGCAAGAACACACACTGTGTCTCTGCCCTACTAAAGTCCTTTTCAGCATCACATAAATGAAGGGGCTGTTCACAGTGTCACGCATGCTTTGGATGGAAAAAAACTGCTAACAATAAAACCCCAACGTTCATGTTTGTGAGCAAGAACTTCAATAATCACAACCTACAAAGCTTCACCTGCAAGATCTTATCGAAATTATAACTTATACATCAAAAAAAAAAAAGCAAAAAAAAAATGAACCGCTTACCTTGGTCAAGCTAAAAGGGAACAAATGGCACGTTACAAAGTACACCCCAACAAAAGGCACGCAGATGAACATTCACACTCACTCGTGTAAGAGCTGGCAGTTTACCTGAACTGCATGTCTGTGGACTTCTGGGGGAACCCAGGGGCCCTGGAGTTAACACACGCATGCACAGAGAAAGCATGCAAACTCCAGATGTTTTATCATTATACCCATAGTGAATTACCATCATTAAAAAATTGCACTCCCTACAGCCACATTAGAATTTAGCTGTAATCCTGAATATGAAGGCAGAAATGGTGCTTTCTGAACCTTTTTGTTGCCCTATAAGGTACCATCATACACATTTGGTTAAAACTTTGCCAGTTTTTCAGGGAACATATTGAGAGAAAAGAGTGTTTTTCCTGGAGCGGGGTCAGCAGATCTCCTACAGTTTCCCCACTAGTGGCTCAGTCACCAGGCAGAAGGCGTAAGCACAATGTTCGGGGTAGTTTACACAATACCACAGCCTAATCAGTAGAGGACTAACTCATCTGAATGGCTTCAAAACAGGCCCCACATTTCTTCCAATACATGATAAAGTTTCAACCAGCACTGAGCTAGCCTTGCTGAAGCAGGCAGACAAACAGTGGCTCCAGGCCCATCTCCAAGGGAACGGCCAGGGCTAACCCAGTCCTGAACTCTGAAGATATGCCCAGCTGCTGAGAGAATACTAAAGCCGCAAGGGACGGCTTGTAGGGCCGGCTCTGCTTCCTAGACCAGCCACTGAAGCCAATATCAGCTCCCAGCACCAAGCTCTTCATTGCATGTCCTTACTACAGTTGTCTCCTCCTCTCACCCTTTGGCTCCCCACAGTGTCTCAGGTTCCTCGACCCAGCTCCTGACCAGCTCCTGACCCTCACTGTGACAAGCCACACTCATGTGAACAACACTCATGGATCTAGACAGCATCCCTGTGATCACAAAGGAAACTGTTTTTTGGGATCCCAGCACCAGGCAGCTTTGTACCTTTGACAAACAAAGTGCTCTCTGTGTATACCTGGCCCTCCCAAAGACAGAACACACAGAAGTGGACAGACAGTTACACTTAAGTACAGGACGGGGTGAGTAACATCTAGTCCCCCTAGCAGAGGTAAAAGAACACATGTTGGGGTAACAGCAATGAGGGGCCTGGACCCATGGGGAGGGGGGGCATACAAGTTAACGCACTGAGAAAAGGGTGCCTACTATGCACTTATAACATCTGTCAAAGCTCTAGTCAAGTCAGGGCCCTCTGCCTCTCTGTCAGACCCCTCTGGCAAAGGCAAGCTTAGACATTGCCAAGAATGTGGCCGTGCTTGAAAAACAAATTAGGCCCCCTTTCCGCCCTTTTCTTCCCCTCTTTCTTTCGTAAGGTGGAACGGTTACCCTAGCCCCTTAAAAATTCCAACTTTTTACAAAGAAACCAAATACAGGGACAACACAGATGCAGCGTTCTTCAGCTCTGTGTGACACCCATGTGCATGATGGGAAAATCTCATGCTGCCTGCACAATCCTGTCAAACACTGAATCTGGACAAACACTAATGCATGAAGCCCTCCTTAAGCAGCAAACACCCATTTTAAAGTTTCTGATTAATTTTGTCACGTAGTTTACCTGTGCATATTAACAGGAAATGTTTAATTGCTGTCAGTAGAAGCACCTTTACATAAAGAGCTTTTAGGTTCCTTGGTATGTACGCTGAAAGGGTTGTGTGAGCTCTGGGAAGGGCTGAAAATGACAGGCCTGCAGGGAAGGGAGCAGCGAAGCTACGCTGAGATCACAGCGGCGTGACTCATGGCTCTGCATATCAGCTGCTCAAATGTTACCCAAACATAGTTTCTATCGTTTCGGGACCCCTCTGTGAATCACCTGCAGCATCCTGCTCACTTCCCTCAGTACCCCGGCACTAGGGGCTAGTAGGAGCACCCACCTGAACGGCAAAAGGGGGAGCACAGAGGAAGAGCATGGAAGAAGAAGAACAGGTGGGTGTGTTCAGCCCACTACAGCCACGCCTCTGAGCACTCACACTCCACACTTCTGAGTCTCGAGTCAGCACAACTGGCGCATTCTTTCACGAACGCAGGACGTGTTATCAGGTGGGCAGGAGTCCAGTGCAATGGCCACAAGTGTCTATGCAGCCATAATGGTGAGCAGACTGCAGCAGAGCTGGGGGACACGGCCAAAAATATTACCACAACATGCTTTTGTGTATCGATCAATCTTGAAAGCTATCACGATATAGAATTAAAAATTAATGTGTCGGAACTTAAAGATCCTATATCTTACTCCTACAGAGAGAATAAATAAACACAATGATTATATCTTAAAATTATTAACAATCAATATCAAACTATACACGAATAACATTCTTTAACAGAAAAAAACACACAACAAAAATGTTTTCAATTTTAATAACTGCATTTAGTAGATTAAATTACGATGGTAAAAATGCAAATGAATTTCAAATAAAGGAGTGTAAATGGTGCCCTGCTGGCAGCAATAAACATGTTGCTTTGTTTGTGTCTGGTCTGACGTGTCCAAACCGCTTCCACACTTTGGACGATGTGTTCCCTCTCTTCAGCATTAACCCATCAGCCATCGTGCTGTAAATGTTTACAGCATAACTCAGTGGGACGGGTAAGACTGAAACGTGCAGCGTGATTGGCTGTTGTGCTGACCTTCATGCTGCCTGATAGGCCACAAGCATTGTCTGTTTAGGAGAAAACGTGTTTTATCATTATACCCATAGTGAATTACTATCATTAAAATATTGCACTGACGTAGTAACTGTATCTAGGTGAGTCAAAGCTGTTGGACTTCAGTCACACTTTCATAAAAAAATGTAAATAAATAAATAAATAAATAAACAAATTTTCAAGCATGATGGAGTCCCGAGCTGAGGTATTGTTGTATGTAAGTCTGTGAGCTGCCTGCGACATCAGTCTGGCCAGAAGATCAGAGCTAGTGCCAAAGTGGGCCTGCTGCCCTGGCATATGAAAGCACAAAACTCAGGATGGCACTGTCAGGAGAGCTGCTGCTGTCTGCCCGCTGTTCTGGGAGAGACGGCTGTGCGACGGAGAGCAACAGGCCGGAGCTGCAGATAGCACTGCCGGCTCGGCGGTGAAAACCAGCACTTCAGGAAATAAACGTCATTCTAATTTCCATTCTCCTGCCTCTACTTATCACCGCTGCTGAAGACCCGAGTCTGCCCTCCAGGACTGCAAACAGATATACCTGTGGTAGCGTGCGCATGTGAAGCCAGTTTAACTTTCAGCTAGAGGAGCTCCTCTGAAGCTCCAGTTATCAATCGTCACAGCAAAAATACCGCCAATTGTTCTGTACAAACGCAGTGAATGGCTGGGTGCCAACTTGAATGCAAACAAAACAAGGCACGTCCTGGCTAAATGTGTAAACACCACAGCAAGATCATATAAATAAACACAAGCACATTTATGCAAAAAAGCTCTTCACAAATTGGACTCACAAGGTTCACAAGGTTCAACTGGGCAATAATCCAGAGCTGAGAAGTTCTGCCATTCCCTTCTCAATAAGCACCTTCTCGTGGGCCGGTACCATCTACTTTTCACGTCCTTTCACAGTCACCAATAAATGCCCTGAATGTGGGCCAAAGTCAGAGCTGGCTGGACAAATTGCCTGAGCTGAACCGCCTTTGCATCTCCTTTCTTCAGAAAACTGTGAACAGTACAGAGAGCACGTAAATGACATCCCACCTGCCCCAGTGGCTCTCCCACTTACCTCACGTTAAAAAAAAAAAAAAATTCTCAGGTCTTGGCCAGCTCCATAACGAGGCGTAAAAGGGGAGGGTGCAGGCTGCATTCCCAGCTGTTGTTCACCATCACCTGCTCATAACGATGTCTGTCATATGAGCTTCCCCCCCCCCCCCCAACAACACATACTGTGTACAATGAAAGGGGAGAAGGTGCCCAATCTGAGAGATGGGGCTGGTCAAAGACGTTTTTTTGTTTCAACACAGGCCTAAGGCTGGAGAGTCTGATCTTAGACTCCCGTGTGGTCCTGGAACCGATTATCAACCCTCCCAGGAAACCCCCCTGCCCTCAATTTTCCCCAGAACCAAAACCTTTTCAACCCCCTGAACAGTCTACCACTACTCTCCACAGCACTCGACAGACTGACTACAAAAGGCGTCTAGCCAGACGGCAAGGGACGCCACGGTAGAGATGAGATGAAGATAAAACAATACTAAAGAAAATAACGGCCGAGACAGAAAAGGAAAGGAGGAGGAAAGAAAACACACACTGCAGGGGCCAATGGGGCTGCAAAATGTATTTCCATGGAAAAGTGCCTTGAGCTATAAAATGAAACAGTTACTTAATCATTTCTTCCCCAGCGTTTCTTGTATTCATTTTGCATCCTTCCTCTGGTCCTGGCTGCTCTCCCTCCTTGCACCTCCTGTGCTCTGCCAGAGGAGGCCTGGGGTGGCCCCATCTAAGTGCACCCTGCTTTCGTCGGCCAGGCACACACGTGCACTTTCGGCATGCTCACCTGCCTCTGTCACATTTACAAAGATTGCATGGTAGGAGGAACAGGTCCGCAGTCACAGACCCGGACGAGTCCTCATGTAATAAAGATGTTTGGCCAAGAGTTCAGAGTAAAAAAGCTGCTTTGTTTGTTTGTAGGTTAACATGCATCTCCTCCGTACTGCTAATTAACTCAAATTTCTGCTTCTCGTTATGATCGGTATATAATGTGCAGCCTTATTTAGCTCTGCTAACCAGAGCGTATGAAATAGAGGTGTGTTCCTTCACTCATCAGTGAGAGTCCAGCTCCCAGTGCTCCCCGTGCCTGCTCCCAGTGCTCCCCGTGCCTGCTCCCAGTCCAAGGAAGCAGCAGGTAGGTACACATGCCCTGTTCCTGAAGCAGCAGGGCTCCTTTCAACAGGGCCTGACACCATAAATATATATAAAATGAAACACACACATGGTAACACAAATAGGAACAAGGTGACAGAAATGACACGCTGGACAAGTATCAACCCACACTGTCACTCTATGCTCTGCATCCATACGGAAGAGACGAGTGAGCTGAGTGTGAGGCAGCTTCACAGCTACGTACGGCCTCTGCAAGGCCCCTATCTGGCAGCTGAACTGAGAGGTTCTCCCTGTGAAGCGCCACTCAGCCCCAGGAAAGGAAAGATCCTGGATTGCGTCACACCCCAGGGCTGTGATATTAAACACCAGGGTCCACAAGCACGGCTGCATCTTCATGCCTGCACAGGTGCACGTACACCGGCCCATGTGTTTCTTTCTACTGAGACACCAGAACACATGAAACACACTACGCAGGCTTTGTGCAAGTTCAGTACTCAGTACTAATAGTGTGAGGTCACAAATGTTTTCTTCAACTTCCTTTTCACATATTTCATTTTTTATATGAACCCCCGAGACTTTTAGTGCAAGGTTTAAAATCAGGATTTTTAATTCATAGCTAAACTGACAATCAAAATGTTAGTTAGCAATTGTGATGGTATATGTAGCGATTTTTTTTTCCTCATACCATAAAGATTTTGAATGAACTACAAATATTTTATTCCACTTACTCCACTTATTTTGTGAGCAAATATTTTCATGCACCACCTCTTTTCCATGAGTTTCTGATTTTAAAAAAAGCCAAGAACCCAAGTGTTGCTGTAGCCCTGTAATGGAGCCATGTTAAATTTGTGTTTCTTGCGCAGCCTTAGGTGTACAGCACACTAATGAACCTATTCGTCTCCAGGGCAGCTACTACTTTTTGCTTGTAGCTTGCCAATCAGTTTCTGCTGTGTGAAGTTCTCCTGACACCGGCATAACTCTGCTTGCTGCTGCCCACCACTCTTGCAGCAGAGCTACACAGCAGTACTCACACTACATGCGTTCTGTGCAGCACTACGCACCAAGCTCAGGGTTTACCGGTGTTGTCATGGTGATGTACACTCATTATGTTCTGTTACAGATCACTTTGTGCCAGCAGTTGGACAATCCATGAAGAATATAAAGCACACAGATGTGTCACAATTCTGTCAATGGCCTGCAATGGCTAAAAAATCTAATTATTTCACTTGTAGAGCAGTCCGTAGTGAAACAGTAAACTGAGGGCTTGGCAGCTGGTGACTGAGGAGACAAAGGCAACACATGGACTGTTCTTTGGGGGGGGGGGGGGGGGCGGCGCCCCAGTAACAACAAGCTTTGCCCATCTTTTGGCCCATTAAATTCTGAAATATTTAATTGCAATTTACTAATGATCATAAGGTGGTAAACTGAAGCACAAGTAAAAAGTAAATCTGAATTTAATTAAATTTTAAAAACTAAATTTAATGCATAATCGCATCATTTCTAATGTAACTGAAAATAAATTAGAAATACAGTGATGGACTAATATGATTTTTCTCATCTTGCATCTTCATGCCTGACATTTAAGTAAAATGGTCTAATAATGGAAAAATAAATAGTAATGTAAGTGGTCCCTTTAACAGAATAAGTGGCCCCCTGAGCTGAAATAGTGTAGAACCGCTACTTCGGCCACTCAGGTGTTATCTTTCCTGTTACAGGCAGCAGTTAGTGAAAGGACTGCCACCCCAATAACAGGCTCTTACCCAGCCGTCCTGCAACAGGGTGGATCCTCATGATTGTGCTATTCAGTGCTAAGGACCACAGGAAGGAAAAACAAAACTGAACTGTGCAACATACTGGGTGTACAATTCAGTACAATGACTTAACCAACAGGGGTCACTGGTGCTCAAAAAGAACTCAGCTCTCAATCAGATATGCAAATTCAGCAATACTGTTATATAATTTACTGTGATTCAACACAGCATACTGGTGGTGAGTAGGTCTGCCTGTGACAATGTGAGAAGGTACAGTGCAGGGAGCAGCCAATCAGAGCAGGCCTTACTGGGAGACACCTTCCTTCAGTGCGGCACGGCGTGGTGCAGGATCACACCCTGCTCTTTCACACATATTATTACTGTGCTGTTGTGCATTGTATACGATGCACACATTTTGGTAAGACAACCTATAAAATATATAATGTAGCTTCCATTTAATTGTGCAATGGCAAATAAACATTTACAGTATAATGGAACACCATTCACGTGAGGTTTTTTTGGAGGTTTATTCTGTTTCTAGATTTGCAGCTAGGATAATGCCATTAATGCTGGAGTTAGTCAGAGGGGTGTGTGTGGCGATGTCCTGAAAACTGAGGAGGAAATCGCACTTTAATCCTGTGTGCTACCTTAGGGATGCCTGCAGAAGTGCACGCTGACGAAGGCTTACTGGTCACATGGACGAGTCGTTCCCTTTATGCTCTGGCTTATCCACAATGTTATTTATACTCGGTGTTTTCACTCATTTGTTCTACACTTCTCTCTCCCTATCCGCCTTTGCAGAAGAAAAACAGCAGTGCGTACTCAGACTTCCAGTTCAGATTACATCCCTGTGCAATTACACTTCCTTGTGTTGCACTTAAGCAGCGGATGATGCTGTTGGATGCACTCTCATGTCAGTTTTGCTGTGAGACAGAAGATGAGTCAGCAGGCAACCACACACAACACAGTCAGGACACGCCACTGAGTGGAGATATTAGTCAGCCCTGCTAGACACACATGCTGACATTCACGTCAACCCCACACAAGGGCACACTTTCCAAAGCAACATCATAATCACTCTGACCTTGGAATACATGGCCAAGGAAGAAGAGCAACTGTAAAGTCTGAAATACACCCTGACTACAGAACAGTTTATACCCAGTTTACACTTGAAACAGTGCAACAGCTAATCTAGTATGCAAATGAGTACTTCCACAAAGTAACTGGAGCTCTGGTACAATTAAAAGCACGTGCTTTCTCTAGTTCACATGACAGACAGCCATACTGATCCGTGGACACACACACACACACACACACACACACACACACACACACACACACACACACACACAGTATTTACTTGGTTCCTCAGTGCCTTTCTATTTATTCTTAGTGTGCCTGACCTCTGTCACAGGAAGATGCACAGTTGATGACACTTGGTGCTTGGCACAAGAAGAAAGGTAGCAGGGGAACAAGATGGGCGAGACAGGACTTCTGTCCCACATCCCTCACTTTGTACCGTCATCCAGAAACAACCGGAAACCTTGGCTTAGAGCCGCAGCCAGCTTTTGAAGAGGTTTTTCACCCAGCACACTGACCAAAATGAGACGCGGAGTCGGAAAGCCTAAACACACATACAGGACGCATTTTTCATATTGCTATAGAGCTGTCATTTACAGGACGTTATTATGGCACAGTGCAGCCGACGGGAATTACTACAAAGACCACAGCTTTTTTATACAACAACCAACAAAAAACGTTACACAAAGTACTTCTAGCATGTATCACCCTGCTGGGTAGAGGTTTGAGGCTGCAATCCCAAACTCCTTCTTCTGACTCCTACTTCCTACCTTGTCATTTTAGAGAATGCTGTCCACATGCACAATCTAGCTGGAAGTGAAACAGCCTGTCCACAACTTAAAACATACACACCTCATGGCCACACAGACTTATGAAAGCCATGCCATTAGCCTCATTATGTCACTTTCCATTAGTGACATTTGGTCATACTATGTCATGATGAGCACCCACTGTGTGTCTATACTGTACTGCTACTAGTATATGTACACTTACCATATGCTTATGCATATACAAGACTACAGTTCTACTATCCTTATTCTTCATATATAGACATTCCAACTCAGTATGGAGTCACTAGGGTCATGGGAACAGAAGCCGATGGTAGGCTAACGCCAGCTTGCATCACATCTAATGTTCCAAGAGCATTCCGGTGGGTTTTATGAATACCTTTCTCACCTACGGTGACAATGCTCAGGACAGAGCATTCCAACGGCCCTGCCAGGGGTCTTGGGCACACCTTTCCTCTAGCAATCAGTGATACACACATGTACCAACACAGCAATTTCACATCAAAGGAGCACTTCTCAGGGGTACAAAACGTGAGCGTACTTCACTGCAGTGTCACATGGGCTCCACCGGTTCGACAGCATCTTTATGATGGCTGCCTCAGAGCTTGCAGGATGGACCTGAAGACAGGTGGTCTACACTGAGTGCCTCTGGTAGTTTTTTCTTCAGACTAGCATTGATATGACACCACAGGGTACCAGGGTATACCACATTTTGTTAACACTACAGATTCATACATCTAGCAATGAAGTATAACTGGCCAAGTGATCGACAGAGTTCAGTTGTCTCTGTGTTAGAGCGCTTATTTTTTTCTGTGTTTATAGTGTTTTGGCCATGTCTCGACTTATGATATTTTCAAGTTATGATGGGGTCATAGGGAAAGCATCTCCATCGTAAGTCGGGGACTACCTGTCTTTCATGGGGGGGGGGGGGGGGGGGGGGGGGGGGGGGGGGGGGGGGGGGGGGGGGGGGGGGGGGG
>JABJVR010049260.1:0-22354 GCA_025773905.1 Chitala chitala | reverse complement strand
TTCCTCCCACAGTCTAAAGACATGCAGGTTAGGTTGATTGGTGTGTCCAAATTGCCCGTTGTGTGTGTGTGTGTGTGCGTGTGCGCCCTGTGGTGGGTTGGTGCCCTGCGCCCTATGTGCTCTGGGATGGGCTCCGGGTTTCCCCGTAACCCTCACCAGGAATAAGCGGTTAAGATAATGGATGGATGGAAATACCGAGTGGACTCCACTAATGGTTGTAAATGCTGTGACAAGTCCTGCAGTATAATATTATCTGGCTTTTGGAATAAGGAGAGTTCCAGCTCTACCTTCTCAGTGCTGTCAGATGTGGAGTTTGCAAAGCTGAACCAACTCTCTTTGTTCCTCAGGACCGTTGAGGTCTTCAGCAGGCTGTAGGGTGTTTAATCATCTGTGGATTCCAGGGCACAGTCACCGGGCAGACGACTCGGCACACGGATCTGCATCATGTGAAGGCCTCAGCTTATCGGTGTGTGGGGACAGCCGAAAGGCTTAGTGCAGATTGAATCTGCCCCTTGTTATGATTATTTTGCAGCTTTATCTCATCATGAGCTGGGCGTTACTCCCCTCTGCCTGGAACTATGGTGTAAAGAAGACACGCACAGGCAACTGGCTCTGCATAGCTGCGACAAGTCTGTGTTCACTCTGCTCTGTCTTCATGCTGACCACTGACTCATACCTCAGCCCAGTACACAGGAATCCCACAGATGGAAGCCATGGCCAAATGTTTTTAAACAGGATTTTTACCACAATGTCTTTTTCATTTGTATGTGTATAATGATTACAGACCACATTTAAACACATACGGTTTAACTTACTGCAATAACACAATAAAATTACAGTTCCCTTTAACATTTATGTAACATGGCTGTAATGCATGTAACAGATGTTTTATCACAAATGCCGTCTGTATATTCTGCACAGGATTTGTTATAGACTACAGTTAACAAAAGTCAGTTTACAGTATATTTGTGAATAAACAGTCATGGCTCAAAGTAGAGGGGGCTAAAAGACTTTCAAAACAATCTCAGTACAAGGCTGAACTCTATGGCAATTGGATGACTGAGAAATGATAAAAAAGCACTTAGAAAGAACTAGCACCTCTCCCATTCCTGGTTGAGGCCCATTACAGTACTGAATAAATCGCACCTCTGTGATGTAAATTTCCGTTGAGCAGAAAGACCCAAAAAGCAAGCTACAAGAATATAAACTGTCTTACCATGTTGAACAGACAGGGACACCAAAACACACGTTTGCGAAGGTGTTAGCATTTGAGTACTTTTGCCAAAAGAGAGCAAGGTGACTGAAATAAATTATAAACAATTCAACCAGGAGGTGGTGGCAGGTGGGTATAGGTTATGGGGTTAGCAAACTATGAAGCAAAAGAAGAGAAACTCCTATCATTTCTCATTTCAAATGCTTTTGATCTTTTGTAGGACTGTGACGTGGACATAGAAGAAGCCGCAATGTAAAATTGTCTGCTACTTGAATATCTGTAACTCTGACCTTCTTAAATGAACTTCACGGGCATTCATAGCATACAGGAGATCGACAATGTCTCTAACCATGCGTGGCTGCAGCCAACACATGTTGTCCCAAAGGACCGTTCACATGGAAGCAGCCAGATCCGCTTTGCTGCCCTTTGACCTGTGTTAGGCAATTCTGAGGAACAGGGACACATAAGCCCTTTAGTGGTTAGACCGACTGAGGCGAGAGGTAAAGTGGTAAGCCCAGAAGAAGACAGCCAGGCTGTGGAGCTGTGTTCTCTCACAGCCATGCTGACCTTTGCTGAAACCTCAGCAATGTTCACACCAAGACACTTAATTAACAAGCCTAGTTTAGTCTTGTCTTTCAACATTACAGTAATACCTTTGCTGATCCCCTAGAATAAATGGAGGCAAAACTGCTTCTACCAAACTGTTCACATTTTCTGTTAGTCCGCTTGCTGAAATAATGTGCCATTAATCAAAACGTTGCATGTTCACATCTAGGAAAGTACTTATCATTACTTCAGATGCAGTGCAATGATCTAAGATGGAAACATTTGTTTGGCTAAAAGCATGAGATTTTTCAAACAGCAACACAGCTCACCTTCAGCTTATGTAATGGGCTTAACCTACGTGGCTCTGAGCACAGAGAGATATGAAATCTCGCAAAAGATCAGAAGTTAATCATTGAGCAAATGCTTTAAGAAGATAACCCACACTGCAAAATCAATGCTAATTTTCTTTCATCTTCACGAACAAACAGGTTTGCTTTGAGCTCTTGTTTGTCTCAGAACTGAAGAGGAATGTAAACGACTGCAGCCTTGCAAGGTGCCAGTCCATCCATCCATTCTCTATACCACTTAAATTCAGGGTCATAGGAAGCCTGGAGGCCATCCCAGGGTAGGGGACACCCAGAGCAGGGCTCCAACCTACCCAGAGAACCCTGAGAAAACCCACCAAGCACAGGGAGAACATGCAAACTCCACACACACAGAGCCAAGGCGGGAAACGAAGCGCAGGCCTGAAAGTGTGAGATGACGGTGGTAACCACCACGCCACCCTGCTGCGAGTGCTACTCCTAAGGAACAAAACTGCTGCTTTCCGTCCTGTGTTTTTTTTTCTGCCCTTGATGGTGGCAGCGGACCCTCTCACAGCCCAGCCTCACACGATGCTCCACCTTGGCTTCTAGCTCGCCGTCACCAGGGCTTTGCTGGGTTCGTGACAGCCAAGCTCAGCAGATTCAGCTCTGAGCGGGAGTATCTGTGGGCGAAGTTCCGGAGAGGGGTCAGCGTCTGGTTAATGTGGGTGTTCCTCATCGTTATTTCTGGTATGGGTGGTGGGGGGGTTAATGGTGGAGCTGACTGTGTGTGACAGACGAACAGTCGGTTGTCTATAATTGGATCATGTTTCCCCAAACTTGTTGGCCAATGCTAAATAAACTCGGACACGTGGTGTTGAAACCAGACACCAGCCGCCTTCTCCCTCTTGGATGAAGGGTCACATACTCAAAGTAATATCAGTCCTTCCAGCCCCCTCTGGGGCCTTGTCATAATTCTTTTCTAGCATTCCCAGTCATTTCCTCCAGGCAGGAGGCACGTACCCTTTGGTACCTAAATTCCCAGGGGAAGGAATACGAAGTCACGTTGTCATGACAGAGCAGGACATTGACAACACGGGACTGCCTCTTCATCGTGCTTGATGCTGAAATCAGGCCCAAAGATGACTGAAAAGCACATTTCAATTTATGTGAGACTTTAGGCCATCTAAAGTACACCAAATAAAACGTGGTCCAACAATGAGTAATTTTCAGTGCACTTTACATTTATGAGTCAACAACATCCCTGAAAACGAGCTGTAAAATCCACAGCAGAGTAAGGTTGTCACACACAGCCTTAGTAACCACACCATCATAGCTGAGCTAAAGACTGCTCTCTACTTTAACATCGTGTTCAAGTATCTGTGTTGTGTTACATAAACTTGTAGGGTTAAACCTTAACTATTTAATCACTTATTGTAATTCTGTGCTATTGACATGAAATACAATTAGAGTTGCAATGAAACACTACACCCTGCATTACTCACTGCAGGTGCCCAAGAAGTGGATTTCGCATGTGGGGGTGAATTCGACTTGAGCAGGCCGGCCCTGGTGGGGGGGGGGGGGGTTCTCTTGATTAGGTTCTTTGATGACCAGCCAGGCAGGTGACGTGCCTGCTGCGAGCTCACAGCGCCTTTGTGAAAGGCAGAACACAGCATGCACTGACCAAAGGGTCCCTACAAGGAAGCGGGATGAGGCCTCGCTCTTCGTATTCACATAGTCCCAGGCCTGACTGCGCTCAGATCAATGGTGCTCAGCAGAGGCTTTGGGGGCTGCCCCTGGTATGCAATGAATATATTATCACAGGGCTCCCGAGCGATCAATACCACATGCTGCTGCGCGATAAGGCCCTCCACCTCTCGCATCGAGGCTACGGAACGAGGCAGGGGCAGACATGCCCACCAGGAGAACAGCTAATCACACTGTTCCATGTTTGTGTGTTTAATAAGGGCATTGGCAAACACGAGTGGCCACAAAACCGCCGCATGTGCCCGTCATATAAGTGTAATAAGGCCCTAAGAGTGTGATACCGCTGTCAGAAGAAATGCTTCTTCTCTCTAACTTAAACATGATGGTGAGTCCATCATCTGCAGAAGTATAACGGTTCAGGTTTGGAGGACGTTAGTAGGAGACTCAGTTGACTGTTCCCAGCTAAATGAAGTGTAGAGCAGGCCTTTTCGGTTAGTTCAGATTTGGGTTTGGACTATAAAAATCTCATCATCTGAGGGGCCAAACACTTTCAGATGCTTTGACATATTTGCACCCATGTGCTGTTCATTCAGTCAGTCAATTCCAATGTCCATATAGGAGACTGAAGATCTGATGTGGTAGAGGAGGTGTGGTCATGGCTGTTGTAACAATAGTGTTGATGTTTGTGTAAATATTTTTAATCAGTAAGAACCAATCAACAGACCAGTAAAAATTTCTCAGGGGCTCCATTCAGCCACCAGGCTGTCAGCTGAATAACCCTGAATAACCCTGGTCTACAGTAAGACTTTCTTAAGATTCTTTCTGTGATTGAAAATGAACTATGAATGGCCAGGTGACACTAACTTAACTTTTATTTATATTTTCAAATGTACTTAATTTTTTTTTTATTAAATCAACATATATCAAGCTTTGACACAAAGGACCAGCATTCAGTATTGAAGCAAGTATAGCTAGGACTTTTTTACTGTTGTCATTAACATCTACCAATTTTATGGACACCTCTGTCCTGACTCATAGTTTCACACAAGAATGAAATGGTTTCAAAATCACATCTTAACTCCTGCTGCTTTGTCTTATAGTCTGACAAACCAAAATAATTCAGATCTTTTCTAACAATATTTAAATGTCTATACCAGTGACATCCAGGGTAAATTAAATACAATGTCCTTTTGAATAGCTCCCATGACAGCATTTGTACTGATTAGCTACTTATTAGCTCCAGTAATTATCTTCAATCTGCCTAATTATGTCGGGAGGCTGGTCAGTATCTTTTAATCAGTGAACAGTAAATGGCTTCCATGGTCGCTGGCCTTCATCATGTGCTGCAGCTGGCTTTAGGTGTGACGTAGTGCATCTCCCTACTAACTTAAACTGAAACAAAAGCATGAAGGAAACTGCTGAACCTTGACAAAACCATTCCAACCTTTTTCAGCTATGTTACTTAAAATGCATCATATGTTTTTCCACAAGTGCTATTACATTTGTGAAAAGAGGATTTTAAAATAATTTAGCTGACGTGAGTGTTTAAATAACATATATTAGAAGTGATACCTAAATTAAAAAGCAACTGCTGTTTCTTTCCCTTGTTTCTCCTGAGATTTAGCAGTCTTTCTTGTTTAGAAGAAACTGTTATGAATGAAATATGTTGCCCCAAGCTGCATCCCCAAAAGCAAAAACCAAGCACTGCTGCCAAGAATAAAGAAACAAGCCCCAAGCTACAAACATTAAGAACCAAGCACCACCACCAACACCAAGCACCAAGAATCAAACACCAAGCATGACCACCAAGCACCACTATAAAACGCTAAGAACCAAGCACCACCAGCAAGAACCAAGCACCAACACCAGGCACCAAGAACCAAGCACCACCACCAACATCAAGCACCAACAACCAAGCTCCAAGCATGACCACCAAGCACCAAGAACCAAGCACCAGGCACCAAGAACCAAGAACCAAGCACCACTATGAAACACTAAAAATCAAGCACCACCACCAAGAACCAAGCACCACCACCACCAAGCACCAAGAACCAAGCACTACTGCCAAAAATAAAGAACCATGCCCCAAGCTATAAGCATTAAGAACCAAGAACCAAAACCAAGCACCAAGCACCACCACCAAGAACCCAGCACCACCACTAAGCACCCAGAACCAAAAACCAAGCACGACGCCCTAACCCTCTCAACCTTCAGCACCATAAAGGAAACCACAGGAGCAGCAGTGATTACTGAAAGAAAATTAGATGAAACACTGAGCTCAAAAATGCGAAAAGGTCTGAATGTAGAACCAGAGGTTTTTCAGACTAGGCGATTCAAATCAATTCTGATTTCTTCCTGAAACTCAGAGCTCCTTATAAAAACACAAATAAGCAACATGTGATACAGGACATGGAAAAAAAACACGTGAAGATATTACCTTTAAAAAATTACAAGTGCTTGACAGATCTTAAAATTTCACACCATAGTTTCTAAGTAAATTCATTTTTCATTCTTCCATTTTTCATCCCTGGTATGAATAGGTGTCATAATCCCTGAATAGGAATATGACACCTAAGGAAATTATGGAAATATAGAATTTGTTATTTTATGGTATAAAATCTGTAAGAAGTATTTTGTATAAAGTAATCTTGTTAGCTATAACTAATGTAAATTGCGATGACTAACTGGCATCACAAGATAAACATTGGTCCTTTAGAAAGAAGAAAGGATTTTAATTCAGCATGCATCTAAAGCAATGGGAACGGCTGCAGCTATTCCTCCAGCGTCCCATTGGGCCATGCTGATCTTCTGGCATGTTCTTCCTCTGCTCTTCACGGTCTTCCTTGTATCTGCCTCAATCATCCATCTCTCAGTCGTGCGTGTATAAATATTTATCAGGAGAAAAGAAAGAAGGCAGCGAGAGTCATTTCCAAGTGCCCTCTTTGAAGTGATCAACTAGTAAAAAGAAAGCTAGCAGGGAGCAAAGGGTGGGGGGGTTTGGGACAGTACACTGTGGGGGGGCAACACTGGAGGGACGGGGGCACAGTGTAGCACCCGCTGAGGGAGACTGATCTTCTCAGCAACTGTCATGCAGGCTTTCCAAACAAAAACATGCTGTGCCCCCTCCCACTGACTGCCTTTAGGAAAGATTCCGAAAAGCATTTTGGGGTGGCATTTGGTCTGGTTTTTTTTTTTTGGGGGGGGGATCATTAGCTGAATTGCCACTCTTTTGTTTCACAGTAGGATAAAAGGGGAAAACACAGACATCTATAGATGTTTTGTTCAACAAAGCCCAGTGCCCCTCCCCCCCATCTTTTTGTTTGTTGGTTTTCCAAATGAGAAAGGGAATTTTAATTTAAATGCCAATTGAGAATGATTGCTTCCCTGTTTATACTCCGGGAGTATGTTGGCATCTTCACCCCTGACAGCACTCACTGATGCCCAAATACACCGTTATACTATTGACTTTGCTTAATGCAAACCTGGACTAGCACATGCAATCCTACCAAAACACATGGGAGGCATTTGGGTGTGCTGTGAAGCTCTTACTATTGGACTGCTTTTGGCTTTAATATCTACAGTACTTCAGGCCATCATGAGAAAATTTACACTAATGTTTTAAAGTAGGTGAATCTCTTTGCTATTCTTTTAGAGAACGAATTGGCTCCAGTAGCTCACTGGATGTTGTTCTGCATTTAAACTTGCCATCATTCCTTTTAACCTCAGCAAAGCAAATTGTTTTACTGTTATACGTGTTTTCCTTCACTTGTTGAGTTGTCAGTATAATGAATGGCGTGAAACAGAGCCCGGAGAAGACAGAATGCAGAGCAGAGGGTTTATTATATTTTTATAAGTAGACTCCAAAACAACTGTCCAAAAGTCAGAGCTGAAAAGCAAGCTAATGTTCAGCAAGTTGGCTGAATCAATCTTGGATGAAGATGACATTGGGTGTGACACGGGACAATGAGGGAAGGACTCTGGTAAGAGGTGTGTCCCGTCACATACACCCTGTTCTCTGCAGTTGGATTCTCGTGGTGTCTTTGTGTCTTTTGGTACAGAGTAACTCACAACAAGAAGGTGAGTTTCTGAATGCTGTTTCTTTTCATCATATTCATAAGTTCAGGTGATGTTTAATTGCAATTGGATCATCCAGGATTGGTCCAAATGCAACGGATGTTTAATTGGTTAAGATTGGCTTTTGTGCTGATTGGGGTGTGGCTAAAATGTTTAATTGGCTTTTGTGCTGATTGGGGTGTGGCTAAGATGTTTAATTGGCTTTTGTGCTGATTGGGGTGTGGTCTTTCAGAGTGGGAATTGGGCTACAGGATCTTTGGAGGATCTTTGTCTGAGGATCTTTGTTTTTTTTTTTACTGTTATCATAAAGAAATTTTATAGATTTTTTCCTAACAGGTCACCTAATGTTTCTTGGGCAAACCAGGTTTGTTAGGTTCTCACAACACAGTCCTTATGAGCTTCGTGTTTTGCAAAACTAGCATCTACCTCAGTGTGCATGATTTAAAGAGAAACCATTATTGGGGTTCAGAGTCACACCTAAAGAGCAGAAATATTTTGTAAAGTTTTATCTGTGGAAGAGTAAAATGTCAGATATTTTTATTTTTAAATTAACTTAGAATGAAAAAAAAAACATCTTCATTGGATTATTCTGAGATTTACTATAGCAAAAGGGCTACCAGTCCAATCCAATGATAAAAATGACCCTTAATCATTTGTGACTCTTTGGGAAATCCTAAATTCAGATTTTGTAATACTGGAAATACCAACTGTCAGTTTCACATTTGGTTCAGTTTGGTTTGGACTTCTGTATTTACCTTAACCATCCATGGCCAGTAAATGTACCTGATAGTAAAATATAATTTTATTTCAGAGCTTTTATTCCTAACAAAATAATCACAATTTACCGTTGGCCAGCAGGACTAATGTTTCTGGTCTGCTGTGTCAGTGTCTAACAGACAGATAAAGCCTGCTGTTTCCTTCCAACAGTGTCTTGAGGAAGCAGAAATGGCCCAGTGAGCACAAAGACCTGTCCTACTATCTCCCAAAGTGCTGCAGTCAAGTCCGCCACACTATCATCTTCTTGTCTTCGCCGTGGTCTCTTTCGATTGCAGCTCTAGAAATCTCAAGGAGGCACCTGTGGCTCAGTTCGCACGAAAGTTTCTGCTGTCCTTTCACGCTTTAATGAGGCCTGATCCAAGCTCATGGCCCAGCCTCCGGTCCAACAAAGCCTACACTGCTACCCTCCAGGACGCAGCTGTGAACCTGGCTTTGGGTTCATAGAGTTCAAACAGGAAGTGCAAGGCCCCAGTACGTAAGGTCGTGATCCACACGTTAATGTTGGCCTGGAAGCACACATTGGCCTTTTCATCCATTCGTGTCACTCCTCATCTCTCGTCTCAGCAGTTAGACGCCCCAAGAGAGGCGGCAGCAGGAGGGAGACAGCAGCCTCACGAACAGACTGAAAACTACATTCAGCTGGCTTGTTTAGTGCTAGCACCCAAAGCTGGATAAATACTAATTACATTTATAAAACAAGCCTGAGTGTACACATTGAATACAACAATGTCAGAAGGTTAAATGACAAAAGCTCACCAGGAATTTGTGGAATAAACTACAACACGTATACCTCAACAATTACAAGAACTAACACAAAATGTAAATTTGAGTATTACAACCTTTACTGTATTTGTAAGTTCTAGTTTTTCTTCTTATCAGCATCTATCAAAGTACAAGAAGAAATACAACAAGCTGTTGGATACATTTGTTCATTTAGGTACAAATTTTCAAATAACAGCCCATGTCCAAGTACTGTTAAAATGAGTGCAAACTGCCAACACAGATTAGTCAGCAATAATAAAAAAAGTTTATCTGCAAATAGCTTTTTCATTTCTTTTTTTTTCAGTAGAGCTGCCTTGAAAATTTTCTGGCAGAGGTGGGACTATTTAATCAGTGCTTGAGTCCTGGACAGAGTAATCAGAAAAGTTCTGGGCGCACACTCGAAAAAGTTCCTGTAAGTGTCTGTCTTGTGCTGCTGCAGTGCTGTGAAATGACTGTGTGAGCCAGCTGGCTGCTTCACTGCTAGAGCGCCTCTTTAGCTGCAGC
The DNA here is from genome assembly GCA_025773905.1 of Chitala chitala. Lineage (NCBI taxonomy): Eukaryota > Metazoa > Chordata > Actinopteri > Osteoglossiformes > Notopteridae > Chitala > Chitala chitala. Next base: position 12,469 of record JABJVR010049260.1, on the reverse strand, counting down.
ACAATGCTTTGCTGCAGGTCGCAGCACTGGGGTCATGTGCTCACCATTTATCTGAATGCATTGGGGGTAAAGGTGGCAAAACAACACATCATAAAAACAGGGATAACAAGCAGATTTTGCCTGAAGCTAAACCAATTATTCCTCAACCCCTATATAATATACGTTACCTGCAATGTGTGAAAAGCAGGTATTGTATAGAATGCCTAGGAAATGTATAGAATGCACAACCTGAGAGTGATCTGTAGGTGAGCCGTGCACAAACTGAGAGTGATCTGTAGGTGAGCCGTGCACAACCTGAGAGTGATCTGTAGGTGAGCTGTGCACAACCTGAGAGTGATCTGTAGGTGAGCTGTGCACAACCTGAGGGTGATCTGTAGGTGAGCCGTGCACAACCTGAGGGTGATTTGTAGGTGAGCTGTGCACAACCTGAGGGTGATCTGTAGGTGAGCTGTGCACAACCTGAGAATGATCTGTAGGTGAGTTGTGCACAACCTAAGAGTGATCTGTAGGTGAGTTGTGCACAACCTGAGGGTGATCTGTAGGTGAGTTGTGCACAACCTATGCATAGCTAAAAACAATTACTCATCTAAGAACTAATATGATGTGGTTTGTGAACAAAGTGACAGCTGTTGTATGGTCAGTGCTGTTCTGTGCATTAACACTAGCCCAGCCTTACAGCCATTAAAAGTGGTGATTTAAAACTGACACAGGAACAGATTCTGTGTTATGTAAAGTGTTACTTCAAATTTTATTTTTCACACACACAACCATACATAATACTACATGTAGTAATATTACTTTTTTCTAAGTCCACCATGCAACAATTACAAAACCACTGTGATTACCTGAGATAAATGTTTAATACAAAATTTAAACGTGCCCTGAAAACATTATTCAATTGTTTTTGGCACTGGAGAGCTTCTAAGCTTTGACTGGACCTGAGGATAAATGTATTGATAAATCTCCCCCCAAAGCTACTTCTGGACAGCCGTGAGCACTTTGGTATACTCCTCAGGAATATACTTCTCCCATTGACCAATAGGCTGAATGGCATGCAGAGGAGGACCCCTGACCCACGACCCATGATCTATGACCTGTGACCTGCACTCTGCAATGACAGCAGGGCCTGGTTTAAATGCACGCCCACGCTTGCCAACTGCGACTCCACCCTCCGCCCTTACTGCAACATTGGCAGGTCCGGAGCAGGAGATGGTGTGAAAGGCAGTCATGTTGAACAGCAGAAATATTTCACACAAAAACACATCTATCACAGTGTGCGTGACAGACAGACAGACCATCATGTGAAAAACACTCATACACGTATAGCTCTGGAAAAAAATGTTATTTCTTTTCTGATCTGAGAAGCTGTCATAAATCTGTTAGTAACTAAATCTGGGATAGTTTGATGGATACTGATTAGTTTGTGAAAAGCATTCTGGGATAACATTCTCATGTCAGTTTCATGTTTGCTAACAGATTTCATGTAGCTACCAAGGCAAGAGGAAAGTAAAAATATTAGCTTGGTACAATTTCCATTACATTCTCATGTGTATTTGCAGTCTCTAGAGTTGGAACAGACCAAGCAAACAAATGGTAGCTGTTACCAAACAATAGGTTAGACAGCGATAACTAGGGCGTAAACAGAACTGGTATCACACGGCTGTGGGGCAGCTCAGAGTCACACTTGCATTTTCCCATGATGCTTAGCGATGCAAACCACAGACAGAGTCACATCTGGGTGGAAAGGCATTGACAGAAGAGTTTAACTCGTGCTGGGTTTGTGTGTGTTATAAGCATCTTAAATTCCATGTTCTTGGACTACATGCTATAAGACTTGGTGGCACAAGCTTCATTCCCACGGGTGGGGTGGGGGGGTGGAGGTTATGTGATGGTGGGAGGCCGGGTGTGGTTGCAAGGCCTCATGCCCTACCAGCATGTAAGAAGGCAACTCGGGACAGGCCTTTCAGATGACCAAGCTAGACAGCTCCCTGCACCAATTCCAACATAAATAAGGTCTGTGGTACTAAGCAGGCTGACCCCCTGCATCTGTTGCCCAGTTTTATTGGGGGGTGACATTGGGCTCTGGATTGTAATGAGGGCTGACACACTCTACGGATAATGGGTCAGGTAAGGCTGGGAACCCTACCTCGCGCCGGACAGGCCATAAAGTATTAAGTTACTGTGCCGTTAAACTGATGCATGACCACATGAATGCTGGCTGCTAATCTACTGCATCGGATAAGTGCTTCAATAGCCAAACCCAAGATAAAATCTGTGTGCGCATGCATGTGTCTGTATGCCTGTGTGTTTCTGTGTGTCTGTGTGTGTCAAAACTTTACTCACAAACTCAGAGACCAGAAAAACAGTCTTCAAACAATAAAACATAAACACCGGAACCTGGCATGTAAGAGTTCACACTTTGACCTTTGTTAACTTGTTGGTTAACTAATTGGGTTCATTACCCATTTCTACTTCGGGTTGTCCTAGGCGCCAACTTCCAGATTTCAGTGATGTTTTATTTCTGAAGCTTATTGCAACTGCAGCTGTAAACCTTTGCGTTGTAAAATGTTTTTATATGTGACTGAACTGGATGTTTGGGCCTCCATCATGTTTAGCCTCCTCCCCGGGGGGGTTACAATACTTGGAGCTCTGCCTGGTCCCTGCTGAGCTTAATGGGTGAAGGTGATGGTCAGTACTCAGAGAATGACCCAGATAAACCCAGCAGCTATGATGCTCACGCAGACTGCAATGCAATAGCCAAAGTTTAGTGATCTCCACCTTCTAAAAATTTTCATTAACAATTAACTCCATCCAGACATACAAGAAAATGCCATTTCAACTAACACAGCATTGGCGGGAATTTGCAATTTAAAGGGCTGCAATTTATGAAAGTGATTTCCAGCGCTCATTAAAGTCCAGCCCAGAACCTCTTTCTCAGTTAAATGAGGCAGTACTCATGTTGTGCTCCCCGCCAGAACAAACTTTAGGGGTTCTACAAGGTGGTGGGGGGGCTCTCTTATGTCCCATAAAAGCCACACAGCCCAAAGCCAATGTCTTCAGCTTGTGGGATCACATTACACGGCACCATGAAAGTGCTGTCCCTTTCAGTCGAGCAGACCCAGCGCTAGCGCTGCAAGACCTGAAGCAGCAGTGGAACATGTTTAAACACACTTAATTAAAACCGACCAGCGAACCATGGCCTTACACTGGAGAGCGGCAGGGGAAGCAAGGCAGGGAATATAAAACTGTGAAGAGGCACCAGGGGTCTAATTCAGAACAAAGAATGACCCGCAGAATCTATGGAAATGGTCCCGTGATTCCAGAACAAGTGACTCGGTTTTATTGGTGGTGGACAGCACACATGTGATGCAGCCAGACTACATGTAATAGCATCACTCAGGGCATCATGACCGTAAAAAGTCACGTTTCACGAGGTAGAGTAGAACTGTTAAAGTGGAATGTATAACATAAGTAATGATAAGAACACATGATAAATGTGTAGCACCTGAATGTGAAGTTTACATATTATCCATATGTTCAGCGTGGTTTATTCTCATATCCTTGTTCTTATGTTCAAAGTAGATGCTTCTCGTGATCTTCCTTATGTTCATGGGGGTTGATTCCCATGTCCTCCTCCTTTAGTTCAGGGGGCTTTCTTCTCATGATCTTATTTTCAGGTGGGTTTGCAGAATTGCCTCATCTCGTACAGTATCAGAGTTATCGCCTATAGTTTGAAGGCAGCTGTTAAACGTTAGCTAACAAGCTGTAGAATACAGTATAACTAGTTGAAGCTACTGCTTGATAATAAATGATGTAACACTTTAATTTTCAGCAGTGAACATCTGTGGAGTTAGTTATCATACTTATGTATTTGTGTCAGTCTGCCGAGGCCTGGATTGGCTCTTCGGTGCTCAGCAGTCTCTAGCTTGATAGACACTCTTAACAATGACAAACGATGTCCCTGAAAGGCATTTCTCAGCTCATTCTCTGACGACACATTCAGATGTAAACCACAGATTCAGTCACACCAGCACTGGGGTCAACCAGCTGTTTTTTTTATGACATTTTGCTTGCATTAAACACAGTAGCAGCAGAGGTCCTCTGGAGGCTAACGATGACTCAGTGAGGGGAAGGACGATTTGCCAGCTTTTGGCTAAGCTTTCCAAGGCACCTCCACCTCTTTGTCCTCTTTGGCATCACCTCACTCGTCCGCGCCTGCTGCTGTCGGCTTGCCAGCAGCCTGATGGAGTCCAGATGTACGCAAACACTCGGGTGAGGTCCGAGACCAGGCCCTTCCTCTAGAACAGTAAATATGAGCTTTGTGGAGAAAAGGGTGGCCGAAATAGGACAATAAATGAAACAGAAACTCTAACTGTGACAACACAAGCTAGGATGTGTTACACGTTTATAACATATCATCTATGAATAGTATAAACATTTACACCATGCGTGCTTTTATTATTTTGTTGTATTGTTGTAATTATTTATATTCAAGTGTGTATTGTGTATAGAGTATCACTTCTCTTGTGGCTAACATTGACAATGTATAACCACTGTCTACATATCATTTGTCAAGAGGAGGCAAGAGATGGTCATGCACACAACAGCCCTTGATTGCAAACATAGATAAAAAATGTTCATATTCATTTGTACATCATAAAACTGCATCTTTATATTAATTGTTTTAGGCTGTTGGGCTTCTTATGGCCCATATATGGATCCTCGGTGCATGTTAGATTTGTTGTTTGGGACTTGGGAAGCGATGAGGTCTTCGTCCCTACAGCCCCTGGTCACATTGATGCAAAACACAATGCAGTGATGGCAAAGTGGATGTTTGAAAATGCCTGGGCTGTGACCCCTTTTGGCAAAGCAAAGCAGAATGGTCCCTGTGGCTGGCACACTGAGTCCCGCAGTATGGGGTGCACCATGTAGCACCCCAAGTCTGAGCTGTCCCTACTGTCCTACTCAGCTGCCTATAGGAAGCTACTTCCAGCAAAGAGAGTGGTATTTGTTTCACCAGAAGCCATTCATTATTTTGTTTTTTTTAAGACAATATCTCTCACAGGCCAAGAAAAAACAAGTGTAGCAGTCAAATTCTTCTGAATAATAGCGTTTGTGTTTAAAGTGCTCAGTTAAATAGAGCCACCCATTGTCTACATGAACAGGTGTGACCTGTTCAGCCAGGTGGCAGAAAACAGGTGTGTCTGATAAAGTGTGTGACACCTTGACCAAGATAGCATGACCTGAAAGATTGCCCCACCATGGAGCCATGGAGGGGATGGCTGATTAGACCTACAGAAATAAAGTTCTCAGGTGCACTGCAGGTTTGGACATGTCTTAAGGGGAGCCCAGTGTTCGTAACAAGCTCTGATGCGTTTGTCTTGGATGGACCACTACACACGATACCCAATCCATCATTCCAAGCCTGATGGATCTGCAAGGCATCTCCGCTGTTGCTGTCAACACCGCCATGTGCTGGAGGTCAGACCCACCTCAAGGGACAGAGCAGCCTGCTGATGGAGCAATGAAGTATGGGGAAGCACTGGGATGGGGACTGGGAGCCAGTTCAGATGTGCGTGTGTGTGTGTGTGTGTGTGTGTGTGTATCTCAAATATGAAGATGGGGGAAGTTACAGAGGGAGGGGGACTGCCTGAGGACTAATTGAGATGCATCTTAAGAAGCCCACAGTTGGTGCTCATTCATACTCCCCACCAGACTCGATGGAGCAGAAAATGGGCAGATTGATGGGATTTTGAGCCTCTGTAGGCGGAGGCCTGTCAGCGTTCCCCCATTTGCCCCAAATGAGTTTGACTAGCTCATGATACAAGCCACGTCTGATTTGAACATGTTTTCACCCCGCTGTTGGGCCGTTTCTCTGTCCGTTGTACTGGCAATCTTTTCCAAGTTTCCAGACTGACAAGCAAAGAGCAGACATCCGTGAAATTTCAGTCTCTGACTCTGGGGCACCAGGAAAAAGAAAAGTCAAGCTGTCATTTCATTTCTATTGTAATCATTACCATCATGGGTGATTTTGTCCAGCTGGTCCTTCTACACATACACATGACTAGATTTCTGCCACAGTCTCCACAAAAGGGAAGTTCTCTGAGTCATTCCACAAATCTGATATTTGGTCATGAGATAAATTCCAAAGCCAGTGTGTCCTTTGTTGTCAATGAATGTTTGGATGGTGCACAGTAGGTCTTGTGGGCTTTTCATATGTACCACTGTTTGGTTTCTTCTCCAAAAGCAGACAATAAGACAATTTCCAGGACAAGAGGACCTCTGAGCTCTTCACCTGAGTTGGGCTCTGGCTAGCTGCCTTCTGTTGCACCCAAAGTAAAGTTTATGTTGAGAAACAACCTTTGACTCCTCCACTCGAGATGTCTACTTATGGATTATTAATGACAGGTTCCGTGAAGAAGTGGTATTGATTTTTTTTTTGGCTTCCTTTGAACGTCGTGTGTATCGACTGCTTATGGAGACCTATCAGAGAGAGAAAAGATGAAAAATTAACCCTGTGGGGAGTTCTTCCAAGATCAGAGATGTGTAAACTAACCAGCTCCATGGAAACAGCCCATTGCTCACTCTGCAGCATTCCCAAGTTCTGAAATTGAATGCAATGTGGAAGACATAGACACAAGAAACAGAAGAATCTTCTTGATTTTTCAAAGAACATAAATGCCCCATTAAAGCAGACCATCCTTTCTGACCAATTTGCAATATTTTTAGTTCCCATGGGGTCTGAACGACAAAACATTTACTTTCCCTGTATCAATAATCCATGTGCAGCCAGCTTGGTTTGGTCCTGCAACAGCAGGACTTTCACTGGAAGGGAGCAGAGTCAATGAGACTGTAAAAATTCTCAGCATGCCATGCTCCCTGTCAGAACAAACAAGGCTTTTGCAGTCAGGATGTTGGAGTGCAGGCACAAACTTGTGTCTGTCCACCTTGTTTTCCTCAGTGGCTGTCCACATTTTGAACCTCCGCATACAAGGAGTTATAATCCTAAATAATAATAATCCGTCAAGTTCAGGAGAACTGAATGTAGTCTGCCAGCATCTCTCGCTCTCCTTGTCCTGGTCTTGCACCTTCAAATAACATGTAAAGACATCCAAGGGTTGGTTTGTAATGTACCACAGCAATTTCAGTCTACTAAACTCATTGGCAAGACTGCCTGTGCTACAGCTCATTATAGTCTCTGGGACATCTTTCTGTTTCTCCTCCATGACTACATCTGAGCAGCTTGAGATGGGTTGGGGGAAGGCAGTCAATCCTCTGCCTGGCCCAAGATAACCAACATTCTGTGATAGTATATAGTTGAGCATTACTGGTGCAAATAATGACATTCCCCAAAATCATTTAAGTCTCTGAAGTCAAAATCAACAAAGTCCCCTCATTCTGGACACAATTTTCATTCACATTGTTTTCGTCATGTTTAGTGCCCTGTAGTGTCTGGTGACACATCAGACTGAGTTGCTTTGCAGGAATTAGCTGTTAAAGGCTGGTAGCTCTGTTTCCTCATACATCCCGATACTCCTCATCCAGCTGATCATCCATTATCACACTGACACAGAGATGATTTATAAAGACACCTTAACTTGCCTATGCGCTGGCTGCAACTTTGGGTTTTTCAGCCGGAGATCACTCACAAGACCGCCGCTAACGAGAGCCCCTTTTCGGAACGTCCATTTATAACGCGCTCTCCTAGCGGTAGCAATTAGAACCGAGCCATGTGCTTGCGGTCAGAACACTTCATCAAACTTGAAATATCAGCAAAGGTTCGTTAAAAAAAAAATGCTGTCATCCCACGGATGCCCATGTCTGCCGAATGAAGCACTTTGTCTTCTTGTCTTGTTTACACTGAACTGGCGAGGCTTTGGGGGACAAGGTGACTTTGATACAGATACATGTCTGAGCTAAGTAGGTCACAGAGTTCCTATTCTTCACAAGCAGCTACTAACAAGGTGGGAGGTACTAGGATGGCCTGTGGGGTGTTTGAGCCTCGGACCTTCAGACAGGTATAATCTCTTAACCCTAATAGCACGTAACATCATATTTTTTTCCAGCATCTTAAGGCCCAGGTTGTGTGCTGCAGATATGCTTGGGTATGTATCCTTTTACAATGTACACATTTGTGCTACTATTCTTAAGACCTGAGCAACTTAATTTTAATATTAATGTGTCACTTTGCTCTTTTATTCATTTTCTGTCATATTCAGTTTATTCTCAGTATGTTGTGACCTTTGAGCGAAAGCTTTTAGTGTTCCAAGACCATTTAAATGGTTCCTTAACTAAAGGTGAAAAATATGAAACACTCTTATTATGAAAAGCAGTCATTAACTCAAGGGTAAGGGACTCCGTGGAGGCAGGTTATTCACTGCCTACTGGAAGAAAAAATATAGGATCAAAAGTAGATAATCTACTGGTTTTCTGACACTGGCAAAGTTTGCAGTATTATTATGATTTTAGTAACTCTGTCAACCCGTTACAAGTAACTGAGCTATTAATGCACTGGACATTTTAGCAGGGAAGACAGCATCACAGTCTCCAGCATGTAATGTATGTAAGAAGCAATTACCTGCAGATCCACCACAAAGCACACGCAACAAGACTCTGGACTTGATAACTGCATCGAGCTGCATCGGCATGGCACTTCACACCATCTGGTTAAAGCTGGATCTAACTCAGTTTGTAATCATCATGTGACGCTGTCATATTTATAATGCCACTAGAATGGAGCAACATTTGATAAGTTTTGATAAGTTTCCCTGGCTCTTCCACAATAGGTGTTTTCCATGAACAAAGGCAGTGAAAAGATGTGATTTATAATATACTGCTGCTGCTCCAAAGAGGGCTGCACAGCACTGTGGGATTGATGTCATCCTGTCTGAAATAGAGAAAACAGTTTCACAAAGGAAGTAGAAGACAATGTGTTCTTGCTCCTGAACTAAAATGATGGCTCGAGTGTAGTTTCAATAAAGGTCAGGATTACCACTCTCATATCTAATTGCCACTTTGGGTCAGTAAATCGAAAGCTAATTTTTTTAGCTGTTATGTCCAAAATGAATAAAGATGGGACGTTTAGATAGATATGTTCAGTGAAGTCCTCCTTGATGAAAAGTGTACCTGATTTAAAAATGGAACACCGTGGTGAGATGAAGCCCAGCATCCAGTGTGTCTAATTACACATGGTTGACTGCTGGGGACTCACCAGCCATCATGGGTTTGAGTGTGTACATGACGGGGGGGTTCCTTGTCTTTCACAGGCGGAATTCATGGTGGATCTGTAAGAAAACAATTAGAATAATTAAAAGTTGTTGCTGTCAGTCCAGAACTGCACACGATGTGATGTTTCATCCCAGAACAAAGAAAGATGTTAGTGTAAGTTTGGGCATTTTAAGATTATGGCTTTGGCTCCTAAGGGGTTCCCTGTTGTTGTAAGTTGCAGACAACATTTCAGGTTTTGAACTCTTCCTGATGGAATGCGAGCCAATGGGTGGCAAATGAGCTAATTGAAAAAGAGCAACGCTGTCCACGGTCCTCTTTTTTCTCAGTTCTGCCTCATCTTTCTGGACTGTGCTGACAACCAGCTTCCACTCAAAGTGCTGATTGCTTCTTCGTGCTCTCGTCTCCTGCAGCGAACATTGCTGCTGGTGGAGACAGGCTGCCCGTCCTCTTATTCCTCATTCGGACGCGATGCCAGTTAGCGGCTGACCCAGCTGGTGTTTTGCCAGTAGCTCCAGATGACTCGCTCCACGGAGGGAAGCTGTTTGCCAGATAGACAGCAAAAGCAGAATAACATTGCATTTCCGGCTGAGATGAATGCCCAGCGAGTGCTGAAGGTGGAGGGCATTATCAGCTTGTCCTTCATTTCTGTTCATCTGTCTGTTGAGTCATGAATGTAAGCTCTGCATTAGCAACCCCTTTCACCCTCATGATACCAAGTCGAGATCCACGCTATCCAATAACGTCTGGATGAAAATGATAATAAAGACACTGTCTGGTACAAAAAGAGTACAACCCTGCATTGTCGCAGTTATTCTGAAAGTTACAATATCATTAACAACCTTACCAAAAGACATGAGGAACTACACAAAGCAACATTAATGCCCGTAATACAATATTACGTTGTTATGCTATTTTACTGTAATTTTCCATGATAGCTATTCAAGTCTGCCTGGGATCTTGCATTAGTTAATGGCAGTAGATATTGAGAGATACAAAAGCAAATGTAGCAAAAAAAAAAAAAAAAAACTGCAATAAGTAAAAAATGGCATATGTGTCAGACTGGCTGGGTTTTCGCCCTGTGTCTGCCATCCAGTCCATGCAGACAGCCGCATTAAGAGGAAATGCCTCAACAAAAGCTTACACAGAGCACAGACCCGCCCAGATTTGGCAGCGTGTTCGCTCATTTTCTGTCGTATGCTACATCATGTGCAAAGACGGTCTGTGTGAGTGGGAGGAGGTGTGTGAGTGTGTGTACATTTGGGCCAGAGTGCACTGTGGCAGTGTGTGCGTGTGTGTGTGTGTGTGCGCGCGCGTGCATGCGCGCGCAACACGCACAGTCTTTGGAACAGCTCTTTAAACACTCTCTGTGTGTGTCTGCGTCTGCATTTGTGTGCGTCCAAGTCTGTCTTTTTGTTTCTCTCCCTGTCTGTGTTTTTGTGCGTGCACACGCGTCTGCATACGTGTGTGTCTGTGTGCATGCGACAGTATCTGAGTGTATGTCGATTGTCAGGATATACATTTGTGCGTGCCAGGATTGTGTATGTATGTATGTCTGTCGTAGTCCATGCATGGCTGCATTTATGTGTGTGTCTAGTTTTGTGCCTATGTATGTTTGTGCAAAATACTCTCTAACATTTCTTTTTCTGAGTCATAAACAACTGTGATTGGCACCAAATCCAGAATAACAGAGAAACCTGATCCTCACCAATTTAGTGAACTGCTTTACTGTAGGGAAATCACTGTTTTCCTTCAGGAAAAGCATATCTGAAAACAGAGTGCAATGCAACACCAGCAGAGGTGTAAGGACATTCAGATTAAGCTACAGTCATCTATCAATGCTTATATTTATATAATTTATATAATGATTGAATATATATATATATATATATTTATAATGATTTATTATATTATATAAAATTATAAATTATATGATTTATAATTTTTCAAATAACAGTCATGAATGAAAAAAAAAAATTTTTTTTTTCAGTTTTTCAAACAATTTGTCCAATTCAGTATCTCAGCAAATTTGAAGATTATTTAAGGCACAAGAGGACGTGGGGTTGGACATCTTGGACAGGGTATCATCCCAAAAAACTAGCAATATAATTTAACATAGCAAACAATAATTACAGCAAGAAAATGAACTGAAGAACAATTAAAGATTATATGTAGTAATTAAACAAAAACAGCTATTATAGATTTCAAATGTAAAACCTCCCTATGTTAGCTATGCACACATTCAGGTTACTAACAGAGTTAAAGGATATCTTTGGGCTGTGGGAGGAGCCTAGAGTTCAGATATCAGCTCGAATTCACGCTGCAGCTCTGAAGATGGCAAACCTACAGCTCACCCTCCGTGCCACCCAGATGCACAATACATTACCTGCTGAGCCACTATGCCAACCAAATGTACAATACCCTACCTGGTCAGCATCTGTGTTCAGATGTGCAATACCTTACCTGCTGAGACTCTGTGCCACCCGTAACACTGTTACAGTAATGTGAAGTGAACCATATGAAATACTATGACGTGAAAATGAGCCCAGGTGACACTACTGGCCAATCTTCACCTGACCTGCTGTGACCATGTGACATGGAATTCACAGTCAGACGAGGACAGATTTTTTTTATTTTGGAAAAAATGCTAGGAAGTACTGTATGAAACTGCCAAATGTTTCAGAGAGAATGAGCAGTGTCTCTTTCTGTCTCTTTCTCTCTCTCTGTCTCTCTCTCTCTCACACACACACACACACACACACACACACACAGAGCTGACATACACAAAATTATATATTTAAAAACTTAGCACCTCAGGGGGTCCTGGACAACAGCCAACAGAAACCCAGCAACTACAAGCAGTCCTTCACTATTGCTGCATTCAGAAGTACAGAGATAATAGAATATGGACGAGTGTAACATTTATCCTTCTCACATGTGGTTTTCCAACGAATAAAATTGAGATTTTATCAGCATTAAAGCACAATGGGGCAAAACAGACGATGTTTCTACAAGCGAAGGAGGAAAAATAATTACACAGGCAGAGGGGGAAGAATGTTCCCGGTGAATTTTAAAAAGCTGTTATGAACAATGTTTGCTGTTTGTGGAAGGGCTACATTTATAATAACAAAACCCACCTGATAGGAATCTGAAAGCCAAGCCAGAAATGGAGAATTAACAGATAGGGATAGGAAGCTGTTGCATTTCACTGCTGTCATGCCGGATAACAGGGCTGTTGGATGGG
>JABJVR010049259.1:9825-22355 GCA_025773905.1 Chitala chitala | reverse complement strand
ATGCTGGAAATGCTGTGGATATCTGCCTCCACACACACACACACACACACACACACACACACACACACACACACACAAGCACTCACTTTCCCTCCTCACACTCTTGGGATGTACAGGGGGTTGGGGTGCCATATGGCCTGGCTGTTCATTAAGCGGGCCGCTTTGGGCAGAAGCACTTGGGTTCCCCTCAGCGTGTGTCACTGCACATTGCGCCTGGCCGCTATGAAAATCGCAGTTCCAGCCCAGAACCATGCAGCCCGGGTGCCAACACCCCAGCGAAGTCCGTGTGCCGCTTGCCCAGATGGCACTTGTCTCACAGAGCCCAGTCTTGGCTGGTAGGCTGAGGCTTCAGCAGGTGTCTTGGGGCCCCCTGAGCCACTGTGCTCCATCACAGGTCATGGCTCTATAGTGTGGTGGTGTGGGGGGGGGGTAGTAAAGTGCTCATCATAAACCAGTATGCCTTTGTTTCTGTGTTGCTCTTCAGAGAGTCAGCTATCAGAAACCACAAACATCCACAGAATTAGTTCTGTTGACTATGATGGGGTTTGCATACATACATATAATGTATAATTGTTCTTTAGCTAGTCTAGCCTCTCCACATAGCTCTTTCTTTTTATTCTACTGCACTTTTCTTTCCTGAAGGCTGAAACCTTATAACCAAACAAGAGAAGTCACCTTTACCAGACAGATATGGAGTTACCGATTACTAATCAGAATTTTGTTTGTAGCCATGGAAAGATGTTTGATGTTCATTGATGCAAGAACTGTTTTGATAAAACAGAAAATACTGCGGCAAATCTATTTTTAAAAAGGATGGAGAATCTCATCCGACATCTCTTATACTTTGCTACTCAAATTAAGAACAGCAGGGGACGAGCGGATGGCCATGTAAAATACGATTATAGCTTCTTTCCAATAAGGCTCACTGCAATGAAATTTGCTGGATATGGTGTTAGTAGGATAATACCTGTCCCGCATGATTTGTTTTCTGGACAAAAATTTAAATGGCACAGTAACTAGAGTTTTTGTATTGAGGGAGACCTGATTATGGATTATTCATGTTAAGCCCATAGCTTTTGTGTATGCGGCCTGAACATTGTACATTTCATTTATGTATAAGATGATGGTGGTGGTTTGGTACACGGGAATGTGGCCATGGAACATGAAGGTCACAAGTTTAAGTCTAAACTGCACTCAGGCACATGAGAGGTCATTAACATGTGTCTCAGTGACTTCACGATCAACTCTAATGCCCTCCATCCTTCCACCAGGGGCAAACGCCAAGCTCCGGTACCAGATCACAGCAGGCAATGTGCTGGGCACCTTTGACGTGGAGCCTGAGGTGGGCACCATCTTCATTGCCCAGAGGCTTGACTACGAGCTGGAGCGGCGCTATGAGCTGCGCCTGGTGGCATCCGACGGCAAGTGGGAGAACCAGACCACTGTGGTGGTCAATGTGATCAACCGCAACGACGAAGCCCCGCTCTTCAGCCAGACCGAGTACCACGCCTCCGTCACAGAGGAGCTGAGCGAGCTGCCCGTTCTGGTGCTTGAGGTCAGGCACCGCCTGCAGCTGTCTCACTGTGGCCTTTTGTTTTCGCCACGCTGCCTGGACCTCCCGATTCAAACCTCAGCGTTCTGGTCATACTCCATTCATTTTTATCTGCAGCACACATTGTAGCAGTAACGATAACCCTGAAGGGCTTCCAAGGTTAATAAAAGCAAGGAAGCAATGATGAAACACATGGTTTTTAATGACCCCTCCATATTCGTTGAAAAGCAAGCAAAAGAAAACTTGTTGGATAAAATGGAACACAACAGAAACACATAGAAGAAAAGGACTATAGATTCCAGCCGTAATGAAACTGTTCCAGGGTAGATGCATGCATGAAGGCTGCTTCAGTCCAAACTGTCTCCTCTGAGGCAGATGTGATTTGCCAGGCAGCGTGCTTGTGAAGTGCACCGGGCTGTTTCTTTTCAGCTGAAGGTCCTGTTGAAGCTCTCAGTTTTGTATATTAATTCACCCAGGCATAGTCAAAACTTTTGGTTTGGCATAAACATCTTGGCTTGCTCGGTTTTATCCGTCTCGCACTGTTATGCTCTGTGCATTGTTTTGTCAGGGAAGAAAATACACTTCAAAGGATTTTGGTAAACAGTACTCCACTGAAGGATGACAGAAAATATCTGAATTCCTTCTTTGTTAGGCCTATTAAGTTTTAATTGTGTTCTGTGCTTCATGATGGATGTTTTGAAACCATTAGCATACTCTCTTCTCCTGTTCTTTGTGCTTTCTTCTCTGCATGATGGCAGATTTCTCAGATGACATTTGCCTCATAACTAACAACAGAAATAATGTTTTCAAATGCTTGTCCCTGCAGGTGGCAGCCATTGACCCAGATCAGGATGCCGATCAGGCCGCCATTCAGTATTCCTTGCACGGGCAGGGTGTGGGGAGTGAGTTTATGATCGAGGAGCGCACGGGCCGCATCTTTGCCCAGAAAAAGCTGGACCGTGAGGAACGGTCTGTCTGGCGTTTTCTGGTACTTGCAACTGACGAGAACGGGGCGGGGCTCACGGGCTTCGCCGACATCATTGTGGATGTGCGGGACGTCAACGACAACGCGCCCACTTTCCTGTGCACCACAGACAGCTGCTTTGTGGGCCTTGTTCCTGAGAACTCACCTGCTGACACCTCCATCATGGAGATGAGAGCCACTGACCTAGATGACCCAAAAGCAGGGAAGAATGCTGTCCTGACCTACCGGATAATGCAGAATGTGCGCAATGAAATCAACCTCAACTTGTTTTCCATAAACCCTTCCACAGGGACAATTTACACTGTGCTGCGTTCTCTGGATAGAGAGATGGTAGACAGGTACCTAGTGGTGGTGGAAGCCCAGGACGGAGGAGGCCTTTCCGGGACCGGAACTGCAACCATCATGGTGTCGGATGTCAACGATCATCCTCCTGTCTTCACTCAGAAGGTGTATGTGGCCTCTGTGACAGAGAACTTGGACATCAACAGCGAGGTTCTTGTGGTCTCGGCCACAGATGAGGACCAGGGAGAAAACGCTTTAATGACCTTTAGTATTGTAGGTGGAGATGAGGATCGGAAGTTCTTTATTGAGACAGACAAGATGAATCACCGGGGCACTGTTCGGCTGAAGAAGAAGATAGACTTTGAGAAGCCCCACGAACGCACTTTCAACCTAACCATCAAGGTGGAGGACATGGACTTCTTCAGTCTGGCCTATTGTGTCATCCAGGTGGAGGATTCCAACGATCATGCCCCTGTCTTTTTTCCCCAATTCTATGAAGCAGGCACCATGTTTGAGGATGTTCCTGTTGGGACAATTGTCACTCAAGTCACCGCTATCGATCTGGACTCAGGGCAGAACGGGAAGTTTTTCTATAGTATTGCACCCGAGTCTGATCCCCACGAACAATTTTTGGTGGACAAGAACGGATGGGTGGTAGTAGCAGACTCATTGGATCGGGAAAAGATTTCCCAGCATCGCCTCATGGTACACGCCACTGATATGGGGAACCCAGCCTTAACAGGCACAGCTATTGTGCTGGTGACCGTACAGGACATCAATGACAACGGCCCAGAGTTCGAGGCACTCTATCAGCCGATCTTGTGGGAGAATTCTGCTGCACCCCAGGTGGTCCGCATGAACGACACATCTATCCTGCTGCATGCCACTGACAAAGACTCCACCCCCAACGCCGGACCCTTCTCTATTCGCCTGCTGATGTCCAACCAAGACGCAGCTAACTTCAATTTGACCGACCTGAGGAATGGCAGTGCTATCATAAAGTCACTGCGTACATTTGATCGAGAGCAGCAGAAGGAGTATGTGCTGCCCATCTTGATGACAGATAGTGGTACTCCTCCAATGAGTTCCACTTGCACACTAACTGTTACTATCGGTGACAGGAATGACCATCCTCACATGGCTGGTCACACTGAATTTATTGTGTATAGTTACAAAGGTAAGATTTTTGCTGTGACTGTACGATGTCTCACAATTAACTGTTCACAAATTCATTTATATGTACGTGCATGTTTTTTGCAATCTATCGAATATGCAACAACACCTGGTCTGAATAGATATTGCAATGTTTATTTTTAGACACACATATCAGACCTTCTAATAAAAATTCATTGTGTTTCAAGCATGCCGTGAAGCGCACAATTTACTCCAGTCTAATAGGCACATAAACAGGGCCCCTTTTTAAAAGCTGCTGATTTCATGCCTAACAGGATTACAGCCTTACAATTTGCTTTTGGAGAACTAAGAATGTGGCATACATATGTACTTTTTTTCTCCTATGTAATATTTTAGCATTATATATCACATACCGGTGATGTTTTTTCAGACAGCATCAGCTGATTGAAAGGTGATGGGGAATTCTGTTGTCTAACCAGGTTATATCTTTTCCCCAGGTATCCTACCAACATCTGCACTTGGACAGGTTCAATCCCCCGACCTTGATGACTGGAATGAAAAGGTTTACAGATTGGAAGGCAAACCCTCCAGGTACTTTGATCAGGAAGTGAAGTTTGAATTGGGCAGCAGTGAAATCTGCCACTTAGTGGGATAAGGAAATCTCAGGCCCCAGCCTGTTCAGAAGTCTGACATCTCACGTTGAGCTCACGCATTAATAGGTAATAAAGAACTGTGTTCTGAGTTCACTAGCAGCTAGCTGGGGATTTATTTGTTGTTTATCTTTGTGCTATCTTACACCGCTTGTTACAGAACCTGCTGCCTGCTGCTTATAACGATTCGCTTGTGATCTCGGGACAGGGTTTGGCTTACAAAACACACGAGAGAAGATGAACTTCTCTTAAATCTTGAGGACATATCGGCGGATGTTGTAACTGCAAGAGCCACCTCCCTTAGAATTAACAACATTACCGAAAGCCAAGGGTTAAACATCAACGTCCTTAACCTGGGGCTTGAAGTGGGTCAATGCACACTGGAGTAGAGTACTGGCACATCAACATGCTGGTCTTAGGAGCTCCCTGGCTTCTTAAACACTTGCTGATACTGACCAAGATGCACAGGAAAATTACAAGGGAGCACTGACACCCATTCTTTCTAGAAACTTCCCCAAAGCACTGCCTTAACTGATATTATAATCATCATTACTAAAAGTTAATATTAAGATAGGTAGGTAACTTGATTTACTTTACCTGTTTTAGTGTGTCAGAAGTCTTTAAATTGCTCATGTAAAGAATTTGAGGTAATTTGCTCTAGAAGCAGTTGTTCATTGTGTTCGATCTGACCTTTGTAAGTAACGAATTACATTCTTGAAGTACAAGTTAATGTTTATAACTGACATGTTGCTGTTTTACTGCACTTATAGTTAATGTAGATTGTGGCTACGGAACTAGTTTATGTGAATTTTGGATGTAGCCATAACACTGTACTTGTAGGACTAGTTTGATCTTTGGTAATTTTGGCACTTCTATTTGAACTTGGATGTGCTTGTTCAATCCACCCCGTGTTTTATTTGCTTGTTTGACAGTTAATTACTTAATTTGGCTCAGCCACCAAGGATCTTTGCCAGTGTGGAGCTCAGATTCTATTATGCAAGAGTGATCAGACTTTTTAAAATCTAATTTGAATAGGGGCTGAGGTTTGTTTGGTGACCTCAGAAGGACCCGTCTGTAGCAATGAACAGTCACCAGGTTTGGACCCAAAGGATGATAACGTGCACTAGCAGCACCCTGCTCACTCTTGGTATAAAATTTGAAGATCTGTTTCACAGCAGCTGGAACTGCTGTGGCTAACCGCTAAAGGTATCTCTCTCGGGTGAGGAATCTCAAGTGTAGGCTTTTTGCCTCTCACCTGTCCACTCTCTCTCTCTCTCTCTCTGACAGAGCTGTGCTTCAGTACACCTGGACAAAGTTCTAATAGATTTACTATGGGCTTTGCAGTGGGCCTGTTTTATTGGAAACCTTGATTGATTTAGTTCATTTTAACAATGCTTTAGGCATGTTGGATCACTTTTATAAAATGGATGAGAGGAGAAATGTGAGAGGTGCAGGTTTTGAAATGGTGTAACTGGAAGTCCTTTTTGTGTGCCTGTGTGTGACTAGATTGTGGAATTCCTTTCTCATTCTCTCTTTCTACATCTCCAACAGGCACATTGTCCTGAATCAAAGCTCAGGCCAGCTTAGCCTGAAGGAAGACACTCCGCCGGGAACCTACAATCTGCAGGTCCGAGTGTCAGACGGGACGTGGCCGGATGTGACCTCCACCGTGGAAGTTGTTGTCATGGAGCTGAAGGAGGAGGCGGTGATGAATGCTGGCTCTTTGCGCCTGTCCAGTGAGTGTCCATATCCCCAGAAGACCTCCCCAAGGTTCTCTGCTGTCTCCATCTGCCACATTTGAGGCACTTGATCCTGTTGTGAGGTGTCGCAGAATTCTTCTCACCTGTCCCTCTGCTCCCCCACATCTTTTGTGGCCCCACAGATGTGAACAGGAAGCAGTTTGTGTTCATGTTCTACACTAAAGTTTTAAACTGAAGTTTCACACTTAATTTATGAACAAAACGTGCTGTGGTGACCTTCTCCTCTCCATGTCCCTGAGCAGACATTACACTGGAGGACTTCTTCTCTGCATCACCGGGGCAGGAGAGCCGTTTCTCCCGGCTGCGACGCCTCCTGTCCGACATCCTGCACACAGAGCCGGAGAGCGTGCACGTGTTCAGCGTGGCTGAGGGTGGGCAGCTCACACGCGAGGTCAGCGTGTGGTATGCTGCCCAAGGCTCGCCTTTCTACAAGGCCGAGAAGCTCAACGGGAATGTGGCTCCACACAAGGCGAAGGTGTAGCACAAAACTACTCCAGCTGTTTGTTACATTGGAACTATCCCAGACTTTACAGTTTTTCACGTTTTTTTTTTTAACCATAAATTCTTCATAAAGGGCCTCACAGACACTTTTAGATACCACCGTCTGGCAACTTAATGTCATCTTAATTCAGATGGATGGACTAAACTGACACTCCTCTTTCCTGTCATTTTACTAGCAGGCTGTCAACACAGACTGTCTCTCGAGTCATATACAGGCAGCTTCAGATGTACTTCTTGAAAAAGCATTTTATCTATCCTTATTTAGACTGCCCTGAGGACCCTGATGCTCAGATGTGAGATTAAAACTTGATGCAGCACATCTACCATGAAAATGTGTAATATTTAGATTTTTTGTGTGGCCTGTTAAGTAAAATTTAAAGGCAGCAGAGTATATAATGTTTTTAATGTCAAAGAAGAAGACATTGAGCAGGGTGACAGGTCTGTGACCAGTTTTTTTTTCTTCTTGTCCCTCAGCTGGAGACCGCCCTGGGTGTGGCCATTTCCCAAGTGGGCGTGGACGAATGCGCCTACAGTGACTGCAGCCTCACAGAGGGTTGCACCAGTAGCGTAAGCTTTGCCAATGCCCCTGCACCACTGAGTCAGGGCAGCACCGCACTGGTATCCCTCTCTGCCGTTGTCAGCGCCCGCTGTGGCTGCGCAGCCCGGGAGAGTCAGCACCTCTCTTGTGCCGCCTACTCACGAGGACCCTGCCTCAATGGGGGCACTTGTATCGACAGCGAGTTGGGCTACAGGTAAGCACAGGTGAACTGAAAACCTGTAGGCCTACTTTTTATTTAAGTCTTTGGTCACTGAGAGAAAATACAGTATAGCTTTTAAACCAGATTCTTGTTGATTTTCTGATCTGGTAGCTGGTTGCTGGGTTTGCCACATTTTTTCATAAAAAGAAGGAGATGGTGTCTGCAATCACTTTTCTCTTTCCAGAAGGAACATTTTTATTAACTTTTTTTTCTTACATAACTTCAATAACCTATATAACAAGCGAGTGTGTGTGTTTAATTATTGATATACCTCCAACCCCCCCCACCCTCTCACACACATTCAGTATTAATTGACTTTTCATATACTCATCCGTCTTTATTACTTATCTCTTTACTGTTACTTCATAATTCAATTATTGTCTATCTTTTGCTTTCATGTGTTATTAATCATTGTTCCTGTCTTGGTGTAATGTGTTGACATATATGTAATGTCTTAGACGATTGTTTTGTCTGTTTATGGATTGCAAATCATTTTTGTTTAACCTGGTTTCACAACTTAATTGGGATTTAACTTCAATGTTCCGAACAAAAAACAAACTGTCCACTCGTCATATGGGCTGTGATTAAGTCAAATCTGAGCAATAACCGTCTCAAACGAAATGAGTCATAACATCTTGTTAACAGCCATGCGAATGACGCCATTCAGGTGTGCTGCACCTCACTAGTCCTTGAGTCATTCTCAGCGCTCTTCAGCCTATCTGGTCACCCCAGTGCACGACTGAGTTTCAGACTCAAACTACATCTCCGTGTTTAAGTTTCTGTCTCCTCACTTCCTTGAAACACGAAGGTAAATACTGCAGCCATTTTGTCATTAAGAAAAAGAAGTTGTTATGAGATGTTGGCTGCGTTGTGGCAGCCAGTGATGACTTTCTCCACTTCTGAGCCATGACTAATCCCCTAGTCATTAGCTGAAGCACTGACTCACGTCTCACAATAAGCATGAAGTTCACCTTGGTCGTGAATTCTGCACAGAGACACACCGTGAGGTGTCTGGGCTTCACTTACCTAGCAAGCTCAGCTGTATGTCAGTTTGTAATATTTTGTGTCTCCTTTTCTGGCCTTCCATAGTTATGGTCTATGTGCTCACTTTGGCAAAATGCGGTCAGATG
The DNA here is from genome assembly GCA_025773905.1 of Chitala chitala. Lineage (NCBI taxonomy): Eukaryota > Metazoa > Chordata > Actinopteri > Osteoglossiformes > Notopteridae > Chitala > Chitala chitala. Next base: position 13,603 of record JABJVR010049259.1, on the reverse strand, counting down.
ATAATGTGTTAGCAAACGAAGGAAAACAAAGCTCTGCTGTACGTCTGCATCTTATCAGTGAGGAAGAATGAGCTGCCCGCTGCCAATCTGCCCAGTAACGAACACAAACACTCTAACACAGTTTAACCAGGGAACTGTAGCATTGCGTGCAAAAAATCATAACTGCCATAAACAAGAATGAAAATGAATGCACGTTAAAGGAAACCCACAGAGCCAGAGTATTTGAACTAAAGTTGCACTGACTGCTGCTGCTCTCTCTCTCTCTCTCTCTTGGTAGTTTGCATCACCTGTCACCTCTGAGCTTTGACAAGCTCCACCTGTGGACTGTGTCACATGACCAGTAATCCAGTTAAACTCATGAGAAGCTGTAGTCTTCCTTTGTTTGCATGTTACATGTAAACAAGAGTTATATGCACAGATATCAATAAATAGTTATGGCTTTACCCATGACACTGTACAAGGCCAGTAGTTAGATAATGCACGGAGGGAGTTATGGCCTGTATGTCACTAGTAACACACCTTTCTCACATCTCTAATGATGCTCCCTGTTACTTACTGGCTGAAGTAACACCATACAGCATCCCATTCTACAGTCTGTTCCAAAAAATACTTAGATGCCTTATTATGAATAACTATAACTAATAGATAACCAACTGATAATGCTGCTTTTTAATGTAAAGAATATATCTAAAACATCTCCATATACATTCTTTTCAAAATCAAACTAAAATGTATTATCAAGTCTTTTGTTGCACCTGTAACTATCACATGAACGGATCAGAACATTGCGGACGTTTGTTTCATTAGGAAAGACTAAGAAAGTACAGAAATGAACAGGGCTGCTGTAATAATATGAATTAATATGAAAAATATATTTAAATAATTGAAAATAATTAATATGGAAAATATATTAAACTGTTTTGCCTGTTTATTAGTTTCATATGTACACATATACTCAAACATATGCAAAATACTTTCACCAGATGGCGCTATTACACCATTTGATATAAAGACTCCAAAAAATTTGCATTTGGGAGTCGACAAAACCTGCAGAAAATTACTGTGGAAAGTTTATTTATATAGGTCTGTGATAATAAAAATTAACATACTGACAAAATTGATTAGAATACATTTGTGAACAAATTAGTAATTAATTTGTACTGTAAGTGATTTTCCAGAAGAATGGTATTGTTCTCCACCTAATGACTGGATATTTGCAAACCTTCTTATGTTTCTCCTCCTCAGTGTCCATGAATCCCTGCATTTGCTAATTGTAAATAAGACTTTACATGATGCCAAAACGTTCATACTGAGAACCTTATACAACCACCTGGTCATAGCCAGAGATGTTACTCATTAGAAACTGCACATTTCCTCCCACCACACACACAGCGAAGAACACAGTAATTATTTAATTTCAGTATTTATCTAAAACCAAAACAGTTTCTTGCAATCAGATTGATTATTTTCCATTCACTGTGCTGTGTTTCAGGACTGGCAGCTGTGTTGATGGTGTGTGAAGATGGTATGTAGAAAATGCCACAGAACTGCAGGATACTGTTATACTGTCTAGTTCTGCCTGCCTGACATCTTCTGAGAGCGTAAAATTAAAAATTAGATTATGGTAAGTACATCACTGAAGAACGCTTTAAACAAGATGTGAAAGTAAATCTACAAACCAGAGTTATGCTAACGCAGCCAGCCCATGTTTGTGTCATGTTAATGAATTCACTCCACACCGGTGATCAGCCTTCAGCAGGTAAACAGAGTGACCCACCTGAAACTCTATGTGGGGACTATACAGCAAAGCCCCTGCTCATTTTAGCAAATTAATGCCAAAAATACATACTATAACATTATCAAAAAATTAATGGTACTGTTAAATGTTTTGCAGTTTTTTTGGACAATTGCAAATAATAAAAAAAAACATGCAAATAAAAATACTGATGTGCTTTATGTCGAACAGGGGGACAAAAGAACTGATTTGTAAACGTGATGTCAGTATGAGGTGGCCGGTGGCTCAGTGGATACAGCACCGTGCTGAGAGGTGGACCCACCCCAGCCACCAGGTGTGTCTCTGATCGACACACTCAGCGCTAGCCCCCCAGGTGCTGAATAATGGCTGTGCACTGCTCCCCCAGGGGAGGGGTTAAACGCAGAGAACTCAGTAATTTCTCTTTGGGGTTAATAAAATGATCAAAACCAGACATGGTGTGTGTGAAGCTCCCGTCTGGTACAACAGGTATGATGCACCATTACCTGAGCAATGATGTGCCAACTCAGCACACGCCTTTCAATACTGACAAAGTGTTCTGAGTAATAAAACTATGTTTCCAAACTCTAGCACCATATTAAGTAGAACATTTTTTAATATAATAGAAATGCATTATTCAATTAAGCATGAAACAAACCAGAGCAAAGAAAGAGTGAGAAAAAAGTAATTCAAATTTGCTAAATTATAAACAATTTTAGATAATGTGATAAACAATAGAGTTGGTGTCATCCAGAAAATACACTGATTCATTAAGAAAAAAGGCATTACACATAAGGCTAGAAGCTGTGCGGAGCTACTGACTCATTCAACTCCAACAAGCAGAAGCCGTTTGTTATGAGGCCCGATACGACCTTCTTTGTTATTTGGTAGGCATAATAAACAGGTACCGTTGCTACTTTTCATTAATTTAAAAATCACAAAAGTGATTAATTTATTCTCAGCTCTGGTTGGAGATTTAAAATGGAATGGAGCTGAGGTACAGCGTTTGCTCAATTATTCAGCGGTTGAGCCAGCCCTCTTCATCACAGGACCATCTCACTGCAGTCCTCGCCCTTTAGAAGTGACGCTCTTAATGGGCGGCGTCATCTCAAAGGCGTTTTCCTTCAAAGCAGCATCCCTCAGGAGATGCAGGGCCACCTAGCATTGCCAAAGAGAACAGCAGAAAGGCTGCTGTGTGTTTCTGTTTGTGCATCAATATTCACTCCTAACCTCACCTGACAGAGGCTTCTCTCAGGAGGGTGTGTTTCATATATTTAATTACAGCTGCTTGTTGGATTTGCTGCCGCACACTCAGTGCACTTTTCGCAAAGCTGCTGCCAGCCAAGAATGTTGTCTCAACCCCTTGTCTTCTGCTGATATTTATTTCATCATTCTGCCTCACGTATTCCCGGCTGTGGAGCGTACGGAGGTAGCTCATCTTGGCAGGGTCGCGCACTGGATTAAGGCACTAAATATAGCTCTAACTACCATATTGAGCAATTTTAGCCAAGTAAACACATCCAAAACTTTACAAAGGAGTATAATTTGGATTTGTCCTGGAAACAAAATCCACTCTGACACTCTCTGCGCTTGCTAAACCACAGTGGCACTTAATTTACACACTTGCACGTGCATATCCGCATGTGAACACGAACTCCCATATTTATTTTTTTAAACATAAAATCTTGTCTGCATAGTTGAAACACAGTAATAAGTGGTAGCTGGAGACTTCTTTGTGTGCTTATTATTCTTGGGCAGACCTCACTCTATTCAACTTATTCAGTGTATAAGGCTAATTTGGAGGTTATGCAGTCATGTAGAACAATGTGTTAAACTGTGCATAGAAAATACCAAAGGCTGTTTGGAGCTGCTCTTATCCAATCAGCATGCTCCATCATGGACTGGCAGTGTTACAAAAAAAGGCAAAAAAATAACCTGATGGACAGGGTCATCAGCAGAACAAGAGAGGTCATAACAGCACAATAGCACCAAGACGCTTAATATGTAGTCTGGGGAGGGGGGGGG